>OMKZ01015723.1:0-10696 GCA_900302535.1 Neoniphon sammara | reverse complement strand
AGAGAGTAGGCTGGGGGTGGGTGGGGTAGACAGAGTGAGGAGGGAGGAAGTGCTGCAGCACAGCTGCACAGGACTCTGCACTAGCATCAAACGTGATGTCTAGGCATGTGGGCATGAAGCTCCCATCTAAAACAATAAAAAGATGCCAGAAAGCAGTGGGTGACAACATATCCACATGCTGCTTTACATAGGCAAAAGCATATAACACCAAGCAAACTACTCATTATGCAATGAAACCAATTCTATCGATTTGCTTTCTGGTGTGCAGGCTCCAGTCGGTATGATGACTGGGCAGATATCTGCTGCTCTCTGCTGAGGTCAACTGGAATGTGATAGGCGGTGCGGCAACTGCAGTGTATTGACTGTCGCAGGAATAGCTACAAACAGCCAGCACCAAGCCATTGATCAATGAAATAAACTGGTCCCATGCAGATCAGAGTTACCCATCCCTTGCTGAGCCACTGCACCACAACTTCAGCCTGCAGTCATTAACACTTTGAGCTTGCGAAGGCTTGCAGTTGATGCTGAGGTAAATATAAATGTGTGTATCTATTCAGAGAGATCTGAGTAATATATATGTACAAAGGTTAGATGAATCAATATGAAGAAAGTGTCATGTTTATATACTTAAAGTGAATTACACCTTCACTTGATCAAGTACTCCTTACAAGTCTATGAATGAGGAGAAAAGACTGAATAAGGAAATGCCTTGCCACTCAACATCTCTGCATTTGTTACATAATAAATCAAGTGCATTTCTCTCCAACCAAGGTTAGAGAGATGACATTAGGCAGCTGTGCTGTGTTTATGTGTCCTCCTCTAGTGACCAGAGAAAATGTCCTGGGGTGTCCCCTGCTTGCATACAGACAAATTGTGAGCTTGTTTGTGTGTTTTTATCACAGCATGTAAGTCCAGGTCTGCAGCTGTTCCTGTTCAAACGCAGCACAGTACTGTTTGAATATGGCCTCTCTAAGTGGCACTTTGGGCCAAATGCCTCACATTACATTTGCCAATATGAAACTGTCTCCTCAGTGCAGACAGGTTACAGAGGTGTTTGTGCACGCCTCTGGGCTTTAACAGACCTAATGCTGAGTACAAAACACAGAGAGATGCCGTTCACTTCACTTCAAAGAGAGACATTGGGTCACTACATAAAAGCAAAAAGCATAAAAGCCATGTTGGTTTTCCCAGCCTTTCTCATTACTGAGAGATTGCTGTTGGCTCGTTTTGCCTCCTCTTTTGTACACATTGCCGCCTCAGTGCTCCTCGGCAAAATATCAGCCACTTCAGAATTGGACCCGAAAAAACTGGGAGCCCCACTTGTCACCACGGCAGCAACTTTACTCAGTTAGCTGTTGCCTAGCGACTCCAGTTAGTTCCAGTGTAAGTGGTCGCAGGCTGACACATGGACCGACCCGGACGACAGTGGCCTCTCTTACTGGGCCAGCTGAATGGGCCTCTGTGACAGGCGCTGGGCCGCGGGAGAGAGGGGGACAGCGGGACAACAGGACACCGGGACGGCGGCTTTGTGGTGTGGGTGGCACCCAGTCTCCCTAGCACTCTCTCTCTTTCTGCCTCTCTCTCTTGCTTTCTCATTACATTGCACATGACCACAGAATGTGACAGAGAAAACGTGTCCGTGTCCAAAGGATCTCTGTCTGTCTCACTGGCTCACTGGCACTGACTGTTGGCACACTGCTCATTTGAGTAAACTCACAGACCACCAGTGGAAACTGAGACATCTATATCCTCTGTTTTTTGTATGACTTCTGTAGAACCAATTACAAACAGGCTTTAATGCTCATTTTGCCAACTGTACAGTTGTTGTTTTAATGCAATTTTATCTAGCCATGTCACTCTTAGATTAGGTTTCATATGCATCTCTATTTTCATTCCACTTGTTTCTAGTGCAGGTTGCATTATTAAAAGCATTTAAATTGGGATTGTTTCCCTGCAGTGATGGTAGTGCTGCTGCTGTTGCTGTGCCACACCAATCCTGTATGAATATAAAGGAAACACTGCATTTATCCTAACAATAATGCACACAGTTTGCAATGACTTATTCATGCTGACCAGTGACCACTGAAAAAGCATTAGCTCAATGGTCCTTAAGGTAACCTCAAACCATTTAGATGTGGCATCAAAAGCCTAGAAAAAGCATCACATTATTCAAAAAGACAGAAGGTGTGTCACTTTATTAGAATCCCCTAGATTACTGAACAATAAGCAATGTAAAGATTATTTGGTATAACAACTTGTTCTACTATGATGATAGCCTCTGTCATGGTCTCTCCTTTTATTACACTGGCATTAGTCTCAGACAACTTTCAGCTATGGTCACTCAATCTCTCTCTACAGAGGAGTGATTACCATGGATAAATTACAAAACTCAAGCTTGTAACTTACAAACGCACTTCCCCAGCCCAGTCTGTAGTGTTTCAATAATTCACTAAGCCATACCAAGCACTCTTGCAGATTTATATGCACGTGTGTGTTTGCTGAACACAATGTTAATGCTGTTTTTTTTTTGTACTGTATGTAGTGGCCTCATCAATGGCACACTGCTGAACCTCCCAGCCCAGGCCAGTAGACCAAAGTTCAGCTTTTATGTAAGCACATTCATTACATAAGACTGCAGAGTCTGAGCAGCTCACAAATAATTAATGCCTAGAAGTTGACTGAGGACTTTTTACGTCGCTTCTTAAACCCACTGTTCAGAGAAACCTGGACCTCTTCAGAGTCACTGAAATCATCTGGAGGCTACATTCAAAGACAAGCAGCAGCAGACATCTATCTATTTCATCAGCAGTTTCCTAGATTGATTATAAATGGTGTTAAGTTTCATGCTTAGCTTTATTCCACTCACAGAACAGATGCAGAAGACAAATGCATGTCTGGTACATGAAAATTATCACTGTCTTATCATCTTTTATCTCTTTTGAAATCACGCCATGTAACAAGCTATCACCCTAACTAATTTTAAGTCATTTCAGAGTAAAAACATAAAATCATTTGCTTTGGTACAGTGGATCCTAATGAGAGCGGACACTATTGATGAATGTGCACCTCACCTGCCACAGAGATGATAAAGGAAGCATCCATGGCATCAATGCCCAGGGTCCTGGCTCGGGCTGAAAGGTGGAAATAGGGGATGAAGTAGGCCAGTTGACTGAAGACCAGGGACCAGGTATAGATGCAGAAAAATGGGTCCTTCAGCAAGGAGAAATCCAATACTTTGGCTTTTCTGACAGAAACTTCACCAGGCGTGCTGGCATGGGATGAAAATCCAACAATGGCGGACCCATTCATGCTGCCATTGAGCTCCGTGGAGCTGTCTGGGCTTCTGGGTTTACCTGGACTCAAGTCATTGTGCGGCTCGTGGCCATTCACCCCATTGAGGACCAGTTTGGTCAGTTCAGGGTTTATTGAGCGATCCTGTGGATCTTGGGTACTCTGACCTGCTGTGTTCTCAGTGTCCCAGTGAGCAGGAGGAGGAGGGGATGGGAATGAGTCTGATTTTGAGATGCCATTGGTTAGGTGAGAGGAGTTATTCCCATTCAAGCAGCTCTTAGGGTATTCCTTATCGGAGGAACTCCTAAGGGAGGCAGCAGGGCTCTTTTGGACAGGGGAGGAGGTAGGGGTCGATTTAGTGCAAGGCTTCACATGGATGGGTCTCAGAAGCATCCCAGAGGCCACCAGATTCAGCATGAGACCCCCAAGAATCAGCATAGCTCCTGTGTAGGACAGACAGAGCACCCTGAGCCTGCAGTCGAGTCCCAGACCTGTCACCTGTCACATGCAATACATTCCTATGGCTACGCCTACATAATGGAAAACACATCGGAAAACGTTGTATATGGTACAATGTGGGAAAATGCAAGACACACATTAGATACTGACACCACCTCGTAATTAAAAGACCATTTCTACTCACCTTGCCAAGCATATTGGTCCAGAAGTAGCTGAGTGAACGGAGCAAGGGCGAAAGTCAAACCCATCCCGGATCGCCCAATTGCATATGCCGTTGCTAACCTCTTTCGGAAGTACAACGCTGTGACAACTGAGAAGCCTTGATATAGAAGTGCAAAACCCATTCCTAAATGGTGTAAAGAAAGTTTTAATCATCATCAAACACTTTGCAAGTCAGACAACAGACAGTTTCTTTATGGTGACCTCATATACATGGAAATGACTCATGCAGAGGATGGAGACCACATTTGTACACCTTGGTGCAGCTTTATGATTTAAAGAGTCTTCAGGAAAATACAAGTTTTGTAGTATCCCTTTGTGCTGTCTGCAGCGTAGAGTTTTGCTTTTCCACTCACCAACTACAACTCCCATGCTTATGTAGAGGAACACCACGCTGCTGGCAAAAATACTCATGAGGAATCCTCCGCTAACCAGCACCGCCCCGGCGATGGAGGTCACTCTGGTTCCAAGCTTTGCACAGGCCATAGAGGCAATGGGTGCTACAGAGATTACAGCACAGGAAGCACAATGAAATGGGATCCCACAAGCTATTCTTGTTTTACATTATTCAACATCCAACAGTACGTGTCAACACACACTGGAGGACACACACACACTCTGCTCTCCTCTTTCAGCTATTTATAGGAAGTGGCCCAAGGGAAGATGACACAAAATTTTGAGGAGAGAATTCAGAGATTCAACTCTGAAGTGTTTGGCAATGGAGAGAGGGTGGTGGTGTAGTGTTTTCTCTAACCTCCAGACAGACGCAGACTCGACATGATGGAGCCAATCCAGCTGATGCTCTCTGCTGAGCCTCCAAACTCGTCTTGGAATGCTACGAAGAAGATCCCGAAGCTTTTCAGGGTTCCCATCACCAAGACATTCACCTGCAGTCATTCACAGAAACACACACACACACACACACACACACACAGTTGTAAATCTTGTCTTCTAATTGCTGCTGCTGTGTCACTTCGGGGCATCAATAAAAACAACTCTAACTCTAAATGCTGAGTCGAGGAAGAAAAGCTTGGAGAGAGATCAGTGACTAGAGAGAATATGATGTGATTACATTGTAATATGTCAAAATCATTTTGAGCCTTAAGGCACAATCGAGCAAACATTCAATCCAATTTTGTTGGTACTATTACTGCTACAACTGCTACTATTAATCAGCTAGTTGAAGTTTTGTTTCTGCACTTTCACAAACTATTTTGCTAGCCTTTCACTCACTCTGACAGTTGGGAAAATGTCAAAAAGAGGGCGTATGTCTGGTCATGGCCATACTTACTAGTGAAAACTAGTAGTATACATGCATTTGTGTCTCAGAGAGTTCAGGAATTGAGAAAATTGTTTTTTGTTTTTGAATTGTAAAAAATGGATATGAAATTTGAGTTAAAAGTTGGTACTTAAGATATAGCATTTTTTGGTGAGGTATTTCTTTAACTGATTAGGTGGGAACTAATCTGTCAAAGAAGGGCAGTGAAGGATGGATTTTTGAATTAAATAAGTCTTCCTGAATGAACTTAAACTAAGCTTTATTTGAATGTGAAAGAAGCCTGAAGTCTTTTCTGTGTATGGTGTCACTTCGGTAAGCTAGGGGCCGTCATTACTTCTGTCTGACTTTCATCTCTGTCAAGACTGCTTACAGATCGTTACAAAGAACTGAGTTGGACATACCAGGAAGCAATGCAGTACCACCATCCAGCCCCAACCCCCATCTGGAGGGTCCACATACTGGATCTCTTTCTCCTTCTCTTTCTTAGTGGTTGTGGCATCCCTCCTGAACAGGTTAAGCATGGCTGCCTTGGTTTCACTGGGGGGAAAAATTCAGCGACTTCAAAGTAAATCATAAATGCTGCCTAGCCACAAGTATTTGTCAGATCATAAGCCACAAATCTCGTCTAAAACGCATGGAATTAAAATGAGAGAAAGAAATCACAATGTATAATATAGGTTTAGAGCTGTTGGAAAAACAAGAATGGTTACTGCAGGGACAGCATTTACACTGGCTCTTGCCCCGCAGCTGTCTTTTAACACAATTTCGCTCAGAGGCTGCTTGTCAGGACTTGGCTGGCACAATTTACTAAATTACCTACTCAAATATTACCTTAAGTGTAATAACTCATAACTCTAATCTTACTGATCATATATTGCTCTGCACCTATGGGTGGGAGGTGGATAACAGGTAAAACTGCAAGCCTCTGAGCACCTGAGGGAAGCTTCAGAGGGAACCAGCTACTAGATGGTTTGATTAGTCTTTCGCTCCTGTACCCAGGAGGGACAACCGATTTGCAGGTCAGGACCACTACGGGCCTCAAGCTTTCCTCTAGCTTCGCCCTGCCCAGGCATAGTTCACCATCTTTTAGGTCCCCACCACCACCACCACCCTCACCCACCAACCCTGTACCCTTAAGGTACAGGAAAGTTGTCTCGCCTTACCATCACTGTAACCAATACTGTTCATATACTTCAGTAAATAAATTATTAAATACAGCACCTACGCTTCATAAATATGAACTGCTAGTAGTTAGGCCCCAATTTTTGCAACACCCTAACAGCTAATCAGGTTATGCAAAATATTATTGCGGCAAATGTCAGCTAGAGAACTGCAACTACATAGTCTTATACATTCTTACTCTGAGATGACAGTTTAGTCAGCAAGCAGGCAAGTACAGACAACGGTCACTAATACTTGACATATTTTCTCTGTGTCTGTGTAGCTTACATTGCCTTTCCTTTAACAGAGACCAACAAGTAATTTATTTCCAAGAAACTGGGGACAAAAAAAGTATCATAAAGCCATTGATTTGCCATAGATTTTGAACAAATCAAGCAGTCATTTATTTGTGACCATGATGCCATGGGAGCTGTATGACTGTATCGGGGCATTTTTATTCTCTCTATGAATAGGGGAAAAAAATACAGTGTATTGTAAACAGTAGCTAGCGATGTTGAAATAACTTGGCAGTCACTGAGCTGTGAAATAGGTGAGTTACAGTGTAGCCAAACTTGGTTACTTTTCCATCTCTTTTGCTGTTATTACAGTGACGACCCTGGACTGGAAGTCTCATCAGTGTTTACATCTAGTTGCTCTGTGTCGCAGCATGTGTAAATATTTAATTACCTGAATCTCTAAACCATCCCTGTCAGCAACTTTTGTTCTCTTACTGTCACATAGGCTCACATCTCCTTCACATGATCAGCTAAAGTTTGCTTTTTGATTTTTTAACCTACCTTTAATTGAGGGTTACAGCATACTGTATACTGGATATGAATTAATATATTTCTGTCCTGCCAAAGCCTGAACAACTTAAAATCACATGTAAAAAAAAAACAAAAAAACATTTTGATCTATCATGTAGTGCAGTTTGAGTCTGTATAACTCATGGTAGAAAGGGTCAAAGAGGATAAAGGTTACTGAGTTCACTGAAATCTGAGCAAATTATATCAAACTTCTTTTAATGAAATTGTGTGTGTGTATGTGTGTGTGCCCAGATGCACTTTTGTGCTTGTATGCATGCTGATGTATGTACTGTATGCATGGATCTGTGTGTATAGACGTGTGTGTGTGTGTGTGTGTGTGTGTGTGTGTGTGTGTGTGTGGGTGTGTGTGTATGTTTGTGTGAGTGTTTGTGTGTGTGTGTGTGTGTGTGTGTGTGTGTGTGTGTGTGTACTCATGGATGTGAGCCTGTATGTCTGTGTGCACATGTGTGCATGCATGTGTATTTTAAGGGGTTGTGACTTAAGTCATAAGACTGCAGCTTTGTGAACTTGAGTCTGAGCTCTTGTTGTGAGGTGGTTTAGCAGGGTGACTTGGTCATGCTTCTGCTGTGAGCCAACTGTACTGCAGTTTGACTTGGCACCCCACAAACAGGCAAAGTGTGCCTCTGAATTGCTTTGAAGCTTTTTTCTTGAAATGGTTTTCCAAGGTCTCTTCCTCCCAAGACTTTGACTCATGTCTGCAGATTGTTAAGCAGCCTTGTTAAACATAAACATGCAGTACTTTCTGTGTATTCATCCATGAGCTACATTTTGTCTTATACAACGGCATAAAATGGTGAAAGATCAATTATCTTGGATCAGAGGATAAATTGCATTTTAGTCATACAACTCCTGTAGTATATGATTATTTTTATCAAAACTAAATATAATCACAAATTTTATTTTGGTGTCAAGGCTCTGTTTGGTATTGCTCCAGGAAAAGCATTGTTTACACCTGACCAAAAGCAAGAACTCTCCAGTGAGAACCATAAAGAAACTGAGCCCACAGGTGGATAAGCAGCAGGATAAGCAGCAGCATACAATGAGCAAGTGAATTTGACTATTTAAATAGCCCACCCAATTGCTGGAGGCAATGCGCAAATTTAGCTAACACATCAGGTTCGGAGCTGTAGGACCACTCCAGTTTTCTACCTCAGCTGGTTTTACAGACCCTGCTTCATTTTCTAAATCAAATCCTCACTCTTCATGTTTCACTTCTGTGAATTGAGAGGTTAACTTTAATATAAAAACACCACATGGCAATGTTGCTCAAACAAAACAACAGCTAACATCATTGTTATGAATATTAGACTAAGAGCAAGTAAATATCATATCATATCTGAAACACGGGGAAGACTTTGCATGGAGCTGGTAGTCATAGAAATGTAGTAATGTATCTGGTTTATAAGTTTTTTAGGGAGAGGCATTTCCTAATATGACATACCTGTCATTCCTAATATGACGACCCATGTCATGCCATCCCTGTGACATGTTGAGAAAAAAAGAGACCAAAAAAAACAACAAAAAAACCCTATATAACCAGGCAAATATCTCTCATGGTTTAAAGCTCTTCCCTTGTAAATCACACCATGTCAACTACAAGTCTCACATACCGGAAAGCAATAGAAGTGACTTCTGACAGTCTAGGTAAGGGGAAAGGGTGTAGTCAGTTTATTGCGGCCTTATGCTGCATCACTAACTCAGTCTGACTTAGACATGTATAAGAAGCCAAGACCAAATTAGGCAGAGAGCACAGAGCGGATTAAAAGGGGAATGAATTGGGCCAGTGTACTGCAAAGAAAGCATTTCCTCCCATGTGCTGTTCACAAGTTGTCCCCAGAGTGTGTTTGAGTGCATGTTTGTGAATGTGTGGTGGGTCCGAGGGTTTGGGCGATGGGGGATTGGAGATCAGTACCTTGTAGTGAGGTATTAGCACCATATTACTGCAAACTTCCACTAGGACATTCTCTCTCAAACTTTCACATTTCACCTCCTGAGGTTAGATTTTAAAAAATGAGTGTATTTCATAAACACTGCACTCAAAACACACGTCCCTGTTTGACCCGCATGCAACATGAAGTGGCATGGCACTTGACAGGAAAACTTAAAAAGCATTTCCTTTGAAAAAAAAAAGACAATAAAAATAAAGCACACCACATCCTGGGAGACACCGTTTACAGGTCATTTTCTCCTGCCCCAGTTTGAAAGCCAGATTTATGAGTCCAAAGATGTGTGTGGAGTGAGTCAGAACAGAGCTAATTGAAAACAGAAAAAGGAACCAAAGATTTTAGAAAAAAAAAAAAATCAACTACCCCGAACAGGAGCCCCAAGACTAGGAAAAACATATGCATGTTTTTACAAAAGCCCCAATTTCCCACCTTGAAACTTGCTTTAAAGTCTAGGCCAATAAAACAAATGAAACCATTTTAGGGAGTGACATATAAAGGTCATGTTATTTGACTGTGTCTCCTCTGGAAGGTAGACTGTTTTAGGAGTCAAAAAATTTTTATATGTATAGTATATGGAGTTTCAGACATTGATAAAAGCAATTTAAGTGGAAATCTAACATAATGTGCATTGTAGCTTTTGAGAGAAATAGCCCTAGATACGCAATATAAACTTCAAAACACACCTGGCACGATCACTTGAATCTGTTCAGACCAGTTTGGGCCATTGTTGCACAATGTTTCTTTGAAAGACACACAATTGCAGGACAGGGTTGTATCAGCATTGCAAATGAATCACTCAACGTTTGAGAGGTTGGAGGAGAATATGCGGGGCTGTCATATGAAAGCAGGTAGGTCAGGTAATTACTGACCCAATTGGGCTGTTGGAGAAGTCAGAATATAGGCTTAATGACATGGGAGCAAAAGGGAACAGCGCTCAGTTTGAGAATTTAGGCAATTAATGTGGTCTTCAACTCAACAGCCCAACTGTTATTTCTAAGCACAAACTCTCCCCAAAGGCTACACACTAGAAAACCAAGCCTCTGATCTCAGCTTTAATATCAATATCAAACTAATTCCATAAAGAATTAAAGGGAGATTAAATTAATGGATTAATAGTAAGTTTGTTTCTAACTTAAAAATCCAAACAGTCTTTGTGTTGCAGCGGTTCGTCTCCAGATTGCCACGCTGGGTGGTCTCACAATCACCTCTTCCATCTTTCCCAATTAATTCCCTCCAGATGAGTTGACTGGTACCACATAATGAATCTGGGCCAGGACGAACCTTTTTCTTTTTCTGGCTTCCTGGCTGAGATAATAATGCACGCTCACCCATAGCTTATTAAGGTAAGAGTGATGACATAATTCAGTGTTTTAAATGCAGTGCGATTCCCCTTTAAGGTAAGATATACACTCCAGCATTTTGAATAAGATCAAAGCCAGCCTTTTTTAGAGCACATATGAGACTAGTGAAAGTTTATGTGTCTCGTTTGCTCTCTGTGGTTGCCATTTCCTGTG
>OMKZ01015717.1:10967-32123 GCA_900302535.1 Neoniphon sammara | reverse complement strand
AACCCCCCCATCCCCCCATAATCTACGCCTATGACCATGCAACACAAACATTCTCCTGCTGCGGTGGGTGCTTAGCACGACGACGCAGCCGTTTTGACTACAACCCAGAACAGTGCCGCTTGTGAACACAACCTCGATTAGCTACACACAGTTGGAAGTCTAACATATCGCGGGATGTCACGAGAACAAGAAATAAAGCAAAGAGGAGATCAAATGCCTATCACATCAGTGTGAAATATATCTAAGTGGCTGCACGAGATATATTATGAGAGGCATTAGAAGCTAGACACCCGGTGAATGTTAGCAGCTCGTTAGCTAACTTAAACTCATTATCGGGTAAAACGGTGGCTCACCTGTTTGTCCTCAACATCATCCTCGGTTTCATTTATGTCCTTAGAAATTCTCTTTTTCGAGACCGGTGAAAAAAATGAGTTGATAGTTTTCTGTCCAATCATATCGCCAAAAATACGTTACCTGTGCGGAGAGCTAACACTAGTTGACAGGGTAATGTAAGACAGTTCCCGGGAAAACTCAGTCAGATACCACTTCGTACTAAAACCTTTTCGCGCCAGAACGGGGTGACGGAAACGCGGTTATGATAATGAGATGAGTCCTGTTCAAGACAGTTTACGACAATAGTAGGAATGTTCATCAGTGTCTTAGCTATGTGCCACTTGGTAAGCTACTGAATCGTATATGCATTCATCTTGCAAAATGCGCCAGTTTCTCCTATTAACATCGTGTTTTTTATTATTATGAGATATTTACTCGTTTTTTTATGGGACCTTGGTGTTAAGGTCGCTTGTCTTTCAGTCATATAAAGTCGGTCCTTAAAGGTGGAGAATACAGATAAACAGCATTTAAGATATTACGTGCATGTAGAAAAGTTGTCAAATGTTGAGAGAAATGTGAGAAATCAGCACTTATATTCTAACAGGTCAGAAGGTGTTATGTTTTTCACATTTATTTCAATTTAAAAACTGACCCGTTTTTAAACACATATGACCAGTGTTCTGTGTCATTCTTATTGGCACAATCAAAAACCCTGAAATTTAACCTGATGGAACTTTGACAGTCAGCAGGTCACTGGAATGGATAGGTTTGTAACTCAAGGGCAGAAGCGTGCTTGCAGTGATGGAGCCACTGATGATGCCCTAAGTGGAAGTCAAAGGAAGAAGATCAAAGTGGAGACATGTAAT
Organism: Neoniphon sammara; assembly: GCA_900302535.1. NCBI lineage: Eukaryota > Metazoa > Chordata > Actinopteri > Holocentriformes > Holocentridae > Neoniphon > Neoniphon sammara. The sequence continues at coordinate 30,924 of OMKZ01015717.1, read as the reverse complement.
GATGAGGGCATGAGGGGGGATGCTGAGGAAGATGAAGATGAAGTTTTTGCCGAGTTCTCTAACCCTGTTCCCTGGCAAAAAATCGAAGCAGAAGGACTGGACTGTGACTATGCTTTACTCTTCTCCAAGGAGGAAGCAGACCACCTTTTTAAACAGCTGGAGGAGGAGGTGGTATACATGAAAGGTATAATCCTGTTAAAACTTTCCCACAAAGGCATGGGCAGAAATTGCAGTGTAGTTGAATGGTCTTTGTTGTTCTTCATCTAGGGGAAGAAGCAAAGGTCCAGATATTTGGAAAGGTGTACAATATACCAAGAAAGCAGGCAACCTATGGAGATGCAGGACTAACCTACACTTATTCTGGGGTGAAACACTCAGCCTGCCCATGGACTCCAACCTTGGAATATATCCGGGATGCAGTTACAAAAACAACAGGGCAGATGTTCAACTTTGTCTTGGTTAATAGGTGAGGCATTACTGAACTTAAGCTGAAGAGTACACAATTTTGAAAGCGTTGTCCCTGCTGAACCTGTTCTTCTCTCCACCAGGTACAAAGATGGGCAGGATCATATGGGTGAGCATCGAGATGATGAGAGGGAACTGGATCCCCTCTGCCCCATTGCCTCTGTCTCTCTGGGGGCAGCGCGAGACTTCATCTTCCGGCACAGGGAAGCCCGGGGGAAACAGGGCTGTCGGCAGATCCCACCGGTCAAGCTGGAGCTCGCCCATGGAAGCCTGCTCCTCATGAACCCACCGACCAACACGTTCTGGTACCACAGCCTACCTGCTCGCAAGAAGGTTCTCCTGCCTCGCATCAACCTCACCTTTAGACGCATACTACTGGACAGCAAGAAATAAGAGCTAACTGGGGCAGGTTGCTATTTGACAGTGTGATGATGGTTGGCTGACACTGCTCTGAAAGGATTTGCAGAAAGACCCTCAACAGGTTCTCTCTTCCTTCGAGACTGAGCCGTGGTGCATTTACCCTCTGATGGCTTGATTAACCTTTTGCTTACCGCCTCCAAGTGAAGATAGTGTGTGAGGACAGACACAGAACAAAACCCTTTCGTGTTGCAGGGACTCAGTGTTTTGCTCAAGGACACTACAGCAAGGTGGATGTTTGCCAACACAACACCTTGATGCCAGTTCCTCTGTTAAAGGACGGTCTCTCTGGCAGCTAGTGCACCCTGCTCATGTTGACACACTCTGATCACCACAACTGTACTGTGCTAACAAAGAGTCAATTACACTTATGTGTTTTTTCCCCCTTTACAGTCAAGTGTTTTTCAAACATAACTGTTCTGATGCCCAGGTTTTGCAATGTACTCATGGTTTGAAATGCAATCCCTGCAATTTGAATATAAAGTGTAAATAAAAACTGAATAACTGTGACAACCTAGTGAGTCCACACAAAGTGCACATCTTGAGCAAATATGTCCCTTGAGGTTTTTTTTTAAATAAAGCCGTACAAGTGCACATTTATAACATTTTATTTTTTTTATACCTGAAAACAATCACCTTTTTTACATATCACACACAAACTCACAGAAATGTACATTAGTGCAAATTGATCAGCAAACATTAAAGAGAGGTTTTGCACCAGGTCATATCCTAAATTGTTTTAATGTTGATAGGGAGTGAGATGGCAGTATCTGTTACACTTAAGTAGAAATCATACTGAAGACATCATGTCTACCTGCTGTCAGACTCTGGCTCATAACTTCAGAGGCTGAAGTCTTCAATGACAGCAGTTAGGCGATGTCCACAATCCGTTAAATTCCCTTGTTGAATTAACTGTAAATACTGTCACTGTACCAAATGCTTGTAACGCATCCATAGTCTAATTCCGTGATAAAACAATTAACAGTCCTTACTGTATATTCACATTAGGTTTTCAACACATGGCTTAATATGTTAAAATCTTAAGCTTCAAAGACAAGATGGCACTTCGACCTCAACTGTGCAGCTATGCAGGTCATGACAGTACAACGATTTGAAACATAGAAAAATATTAAATTCAGCAGCTTATGAACAATGTCAATTGAAACATTATTTCAGATACAATTTACACATAACGTACTTTGGAAATGCTTAGGGAAATTATAGAGTACAGGAGTTGAGGGAAATGATGCCTATTATCCAGTTTTACTTTTCATAACTTGAAACAATTCAAGTCCAAAAAGTCAATCAGATATATCTGCTCGGTCTGAAATGTCGAACCCAAAATCTTAGGCAGTAGAAACAGTAACACACAAGTCAATGAAAATGAGCTTACATGATCAAAGGTGACTAAAACTCCTGCAGGTCCACAATCTTTGGGATCAAGTGCCTCCTACTCAAATTCTGAGTAACAGGCCAAGTATCCATTCATGATTTAATATCAGAGCACACCATAGACTGACCCTCAACATCGTACTATAAACCATGATGCAATATTGTCTCTATGATGATGACTGTCTCCATAATGTCCCTCCTCTCAGCAGTCTTATCACAAAGTCACACTCCATCTGTTAACCACGTTGTAACTGGCAAATACAACTGGGACAGTATGAATGGAAAGGAGGAAGAGAAGTCAGGAAAGCCCCGGCTACTCCTCTGCCCGCCGAGTGGTGCTGAATCTTCTCACTCTCTCGTAGAAGAGCAGGTAAGCATTGGAAGACAGCGCCTCCTGCAGGCTGGCTTTGCGGACCGAGTCATCTGACACCCAAAGCCACTGGGAGCTGAAGGGTGAGGAACCGCGAGGTGAAGAAGGGCTGCGTCGGTATGTGACAAAATGTCCTGAGTGCATGTCGCCATGGTGGACCAGCACGGCCATGAGCTGGAAAAGGTACTCTGTGGAACTGGGAGGAGAGAGACATAAATAAATACAAGAACACTGAATACCTTATTATTTAATAAGAAGACCAGGAACAGCATGTCTTGTACATGCTTTACCTTCACAGGTTCATGTTTCAAAGGTGGTTTACCTGTAGTCGTATGTGAGGTTGAGCTGAGGGCTCACACCAGGAGAGTGAAGAAATACAGATGAGCAGGTTCCATTGGACAGAGGTTTGTTGTTATTATGATGCTCCACATCTGAGAACAAAATACAAGATGTTGGTTAGAGGAGAGACAATATGATAATTTAGAATCATGCTTATTATGACCAAAATTATCACCACTGTCACTATTGTCACTCGATATTGTCAAATAATGTCAAATAATTACTGATATGTACTGAAATCATTTCACCTGGTTTTGTATTGCAAATTACAATCTTAAATAACAGCAATATGAACTGTTTGCATTGAAATAATTGAACCAATCCCATATATGTTTATATGAAATATGAAATACACAAAACAAGCATATCAAATGCATAATGGATGATGAGTGCTGTTGCAGTGAGTGTTATGCATCTCGTGTACATGGCAGATAAGGAGACATGACTGGTTGATGCCAGGCAGTATGTATCACAAAAATCATATTATTTTTTTTTAAACACACTAATAAGAAATAGTTATTGTAATAAAATCTTAAATGGTGTAGCTGACTGTCTTAATTTTATCATGGCTTACAGTAAAACCAGTAATCGCTCCATTGCTAATGCTGTATCAAAAAGTATAAACTCCATGTAAAGCAGAAGGATATTACAGCGTTGACAGATTCAGCGTACCGGTGCCATTGGGTGTGGTTTTGTCCACAGCCTCCTCTGAGCTCTCAGCCCTCAGGGGCTTGGGAGCGCACTTGATCCGCTGAATCCTCTGGATGGTGGCGTTGTGCTTGTAGCGGTCCATGGACAGGTACTCTGTGAACTGCACATGCTCCTGTCTCTTGATGGGGGTTCCTTCGCTGGACCACGTCAGTCTCTGCAAATGGATGCAGAGGCACTGCGGGAGCTGGAAGAGGGAGGAAAGCATCAGACTGACACGTACTAAAAATAATGATGACAGCAACCGGCACAAAGAAAAGAGAAGCAAACATGCAGAGCTGTTCCTGATCTTCTGTGTGTCTTGTTTGTCTGACAGACTTGAAACAGGCTTTTATACTAAAACAAATAAAACAGTACCGAAGGTTTTAGAATACTTGTAAGGAGTAAGAAGAAGTTCTTGTGTGTTTGCAAGATTTTAGTGTTTCAAACATTTCATTCTACCCAAGATGCTTATGTAAACAAGGTTCTGCTGTACTCAGATCGTGCACCACTTGCTTTATGGACTTAACACAATCTCAGTCAATGAATGAAAAGTGTTGAATGTGAGTGATAATTACCTTTCCCAGTTTAAGCTGTTTGATAAATGTCGTCCTCTGGCTTTCCAGAACCTGCCCATTCACTAAGGATCCTTGCTGAAGCTGAGGAGAGATTGTCCACATGAATGCGGACTATGGTTACCTTGCTACTAGTTTTGTTACACTTTTTTTCTTGTGGTGAATTACAGTGAATCCAGTGAATTACAAATTTTACAAAGTGATTACTCAGTATTTGTTTATGGAGGACAAGACACTGATAGTGCAGGAAATGTACCTTGGTGCAGTTTTCACACTCCACTTCTTTAATGGTTTCCGAGGAGATGAAATGCTGAAGACACTGATCTAGAGAGACAGGCCGACCCTGAGGACAAATCCATATCAGACTGTGACATTCAGCACAACAAAAGAATTTAGAAACTGTTCTGATTGAGCATTTATGCTATGATAATTGTGCTTTTCCACAATATCTTTTTGAATTTTTTAAAATTACTTTTATTATTTATTTTTTCCTGCTCAGTATGGACATTTTTGCTTACCCACTGAGGTGAAGGGATGGACAGGGAGAGGCTTTCAAATGAGTCATATCGTACTGGACTCTACATAAAAGAAAGAAAAATAAAAGTTTGACTCAAGAAAGCAAGAAGACATATAATACAAATGAGCTTGTTGGTTAAAACAAACTCACTTGTTGTTCGCAGCACTTGCAAGACATGTTGCTTGTTAAACGCCCGTGAAAAGGATGTTGAAACTTCCAGGGACTTGGTATTGGATGCAGCGGGGCTGCAAAAAGAAACATCAATCTTACTGAAATGTATTTCTCTCAAGGTTGATATTTCACATCACCATAAATTGTGTCTACTTACCTCGACTTCTGCAAGTCATAGTTTTCTCATCTACTTCAGGCAGACTCTGGTATTAAAAAAAAAACAAACAAAAAAAAACGAACACAAAATATATACAGAATAAACACGAGTTCAGGGTCATAGTATTCATTCCTTACATTTTCAACAAACTATGATTCACATACTGAGAAGATTTTCAAAAGCATAAAGCAGGATTGAGGAGAAAATGTAAAAATCACACAAATCCACCTGGAAAATCCACATGCACTACAATGTGCTCTGCCCTCAAACTCCTCCTAGAAACAACTTTTAAACTGCATTTCATTGAGTCAGTATTCATTTCCATACTTGTCTTCTCTTACTCTTTTTTCTTCTTTGCAAAGAAAAATCAAACTGGAAAGTGAAATTTAGTTTTTCCAATTAGATTGAGTCCAATAATAATACATTTATCCGTGAGTGAAACCCTCATCCTTTGCCCTAATGTAGTACATTAACAAAAGATGAGGTTTTCATCATTTTTCATAAGTGCACCCTTTCATTTTATAATTAGCATGCATACTGTATGACCTATGATTCATTTTTTCCACCACTCGCAATACTTTCTTTGACAACTGACGACTTAGTTTTTTCACTAATGAACGTTTAGAATAAACTAGGAACATTTTACTTATTCAGTCAAATCTATTTCTCTCAACTGAGCTCTCTTGCTATCAGCAACAATATTTCATCCACAACTGTTATTGTGAGAAAACTGCTGTAAAGCATAGTGAAAGCCTCTGTATGCAAGACACCGTGTGAATGTAGTCTTTTGAAATAATAAAAGAAGTGAGAGGGCAACTTGCCTCAAGGGACTGCATGTCAAACAAGTGAGTGACTTTGGGCTGGCGATCCCGCTCCTCCTCCAAAGAAGATGTAAGGACATGAAAAAGTTCATGGGCATCCTGAGAAGGGGCAAAGCAACACAAATATACAGCTGTAAGCTGTGAACAGAGTGCAGCACCAGACATTATCGTCAAAAATACAGTCCTACACCATTATCAACCAACCTGCTCTTCAAATGAACTGATGTGCCACCGGTATAGTCTGAGAACATCCAACAGGCACCCAGCATCGAGTACATCTTCCTCCCCCGGGTCATCACTGGACAGGGCTGTGAAGTGCATTTATATTAAATGTGTCCATGTCAATACCTGAGTTTGACAGTGGCTGAGCTGTCTACTATGTTCTACTGGTTCATATTACAGATGTTACATACCTTTGAGGAGTTGAAGGAGTGTTGTGGACAGCTGTTTGTCTTTGCACGGCTGGCCGTTAGACACACCTGAAAACTTCTCCAGCCACCTGATAAAGGAAGGACATGCTGCCAGGCCCTGAAGCAAAGAGTTCATGAAGCAGGTGTTTCCCAGGTTCAACAGGCCTGGAACCATACCTGAAGGGAAAGACAAGCCTTCAGAACTTGGTGCATTATAACCAATGTGCTGTACATGGTCAAGATATTTTTTTGTTCTATCAATTTTCACCTCTCTTCCTCTTCTTTCGCTCAGTAATCGGGCCCCAAAGAACGTAGACTCCAGCTGCAACGGCAGCAGCAATCCCACCAATGACACCCCAGTTTTTTATCATCTTTGTTCTGAAAAGACAATTCATGTTAATGAACATATCAGGCACAACCTCAGGGCCTAAATGAGCACCTGGTCAAGGTAGATGTAACATGCCGCTTATCTACTACTGATCTACATGGCCTAAATCGTGAGCAACCCTGTGACACACAAGAACCAAATGAGTTAGTGACTTTACTGATGCAAAAATCATGTTAAGGGATTGATTCACCTTAGTAAAATGGCAGCAGATTTGTGCCACAGTTATAATTTTCATCCTATATCTTTCTTTGACCTTGACAATTTTTCTGCCAGCATGTTGATAGAAGTGAGTCAGGTTATCTTTGAAAACTGCACTGTGATCTTAAGATTAAACAAACTCCAAAAATATAAATCGCACAACATGCGCCATTCGCCTCATGTCATCTGATATGGGTATGTCTTAAAACTCTGAGTGCCCATATAACTTATTACTACCACTTGTTGATCCTATCAGTTAGCAGTTTGGAGCAGGGAGGAAAAGAAAGGTAGGAAAAGTATATACATATACACTGACACATCATAGATCAGATTCACAGTAATTATGATTTATACTACAGATAAATCTGTTCCAAAAGGATTTTGTCTGTTGACTGCCTCTTAGAACAAAGTCTCATTAGGTTCCACTTAATGCACTTTGAAGGCGGAATTCAACTATAATTTGTGTGATCAAAAAGGGTAGACCCGGAAGAACCGAGGTTCTCTTGACTTTATTATCAAACACACATAACGTTACTGCTCTGGAGCCATGTCCGCCTCAGCATTTTATGGTATGGCAGTCATAGGGAGTACGGACGGTGGTTATACAACGTCCGTACAACGGACATCTCTTAAATTTCTCTCGTTGTATGATCATAAAATGCAGAAAGAGAAAACGATGCGTACCGAGTCTAAGTCCATTAGTGATGTGATCCACTATCCAATTATCCATTGATCAGTGTAAAAAACAGGACCTTACGCGACGTCAGACCAAGCAAAGCCTCTTGCAACGTAACCTAGTCCTCTAGTGACCGAGTTAGCAAGCTTGGAACTGCTATGCAACAATCTACAAATTAGTAACGCTGCTACATGTAAGCAATACGAGTTCAATCTATCTTGGTTGGCAAGTGTTGGTTAACGTTACCGCAGCTAAAAAAGCTAGCGTTAGCGTTATGGCTAACTTACCTAACAATATCGGTCAGGAAAGATTAAGCTTCCCCATGATTCTGACCAAGGCATTATGTTGCCTTCATATGTAAGAATCCAAACTGTTGTCCTGATTCCTCACAGCAATTTCATATAACTATCAAAGAGAGCTGTTAGCCAGTTTTGCTAATATAAACCGAGCTCCGTTCCTGGCTGTATGCGGACCTTTCTTGTCTGCGCATGAAGACAAGTAAGGTACGCCAGCCGTGATCCGTTTAACTTCGTTCCAAGTACAAGCTAAATACCGTTTTCTTAGTGTTTGCCAGGAGGGAGGTTTTACCTGACTACTGGGCCGGTGCCGAGGAACTCCCCAACAAGCTTATCAGATGTTTCTGGTCTGCACCACAACATGCTGTTCTCATCGCGGAACTTCTGTCTTTTGTTATAAGTGTCAGAACGGACTTATCAAAAGGCGTACTGATGTGTTTCGCAGTTTATAGTCCGGCCACGATTTCGCACGTATGTGAAGCAGTTAGTTGGTGCCATCATACCAAAGTTTATTACTTTTCTGGCTATTTAACTGACTGGGGGAACAGTAAAAACAAAACGGTTTAAACTAACAGCTTATATCATTTCTATAATTAAAAATGTTCGCTGCAATCTTGGATTTTTTGGACTATTGAAAATTGAAAATTGAAAATATAGGCCCATATTTTTGCATGTACTTTGTTTTGCAGACAATTTGAGAAAATAAGAAGGGGGAAAAACAAGAAGAAAGAAATCATAAACTATGTGAAATTACAGCCCATATGTTCAGTCTGAATTGTTATTACATAATAAGTTGAATGTATATTTTAAAGGAAAGATTATTCAAAACGCCTTTCTAAAAATAATAGCCTTGTTTTTTTTTTTTGTTTTTTTTTTAATTGCTCAGTTGCACATCAGACAATATCATACTTACAACTCAATCAGACCGCTATCCATCAAAACATACCTGCAGTTCATTTAACAACAGCATGAACGCCCCTTTCACATTCAATGGACATCCCAAGTATGGCTATGAATGAATGATAGCAGTGAGTTTGAAGGCGTTCTTAAACGCTGTCGTAGAAATTGGCTGTAAATTTGTGTTATTTTGGCCTAGATACAAGGGCACTTACATGACTGCATAGCTACTGTAATAATGTCTTATATTTATCCAGCCTACAGCATTTGTTATCCGTCTGTGGCAGCAGGCCATGTGTGGGACTACAATAATCAACAGTCATCGCAGATCCTCCTCCGATCCTATCCTGTCTCTGCATGCTGTGACTCGACCAGGGACGCCTCCCATTGGCTGCCAGCTGACAACCAGAACAGGTCGCTCTCCCTGGTGCTGAAATCGCTGCTTATCGTGATAATGTAATAGCAATGAGGCAAAACAGAGCGTCAGCCGATAAACACCAAAATGGACGATGATCTGTTCCAGCTGAGACAACTGCCGTGAGTATCCTAAGCTGTTCAAATAAACGTCTTTTTGTTTAATCAGCTTGTTATACCAGCCTGCTTGGCCGAGACCAACGAGTCGCCCCGCCACACAGCCTCTTCGCATTGTGGCTGTTTGATTAGCTCGTTCGACCACGAATCGCCTGTCATTCCTTAAAAGCAGCACACTCACGTAATTACATGCCATTTCCATCCAGTTTTAATATCTGAAGATGTTCAGCGTTTAAACGAAACTTGGGTACCGACGGCGCGGTTTGTTTACATTGGTAGCATTTAGACAAGAGGCGACTAGTTTTGCTTTCTTTTTTATAATACAAAGGTATTTGTACTGTGATTTCTGAGCTTAACTTTATCATCTTACTTTCATTTGTGTAAGCTGTTTCGGCTCAGTGCCTTGCTAACGTGATTAATTTGAAACCTACTGTAGGCTACATACACAAAGCTAAAGGATGTTCCCTACATGTCTAGCTTGTCATATTTTCAGATGTTGTTTTACTGATAATGGAAAGATCATTGCATAGATTAAATTATATTCAGTTTTATTGATGAAAAAATAAAACTACAGATTTGGAAGATTCATTTACACTTCCAAATTAAAAAAAAAATCTCTTGACAAATGGGGTGTTTTTGTTACAGTATGTCTGGAGGTTCATAATAAGCAGTTCTCTTCATGGAGACTGAAGCTGAAACTTACATCGGTTTACGGCACAGGAATAGAATTTTCTGACAAGATGGTCTGCAGTACTGATACGTCCTACATGGCAAGTGCTTTCTGTAATTACAGTGATTAAGACATCACTGGCAGTCTCCAAGCTCCCTTGGTCCTCAACAAACCATCTATTATCTGGAAGTGGGAGGAGATTATGTCCTCCATTTAAAAACTGAATTAAAACATGCATGTCTTTGGGTATCCAGCTTTATAAGCTTACCAAGGGGTGAAGAGCAGTGTGCAGAGCTGTCAATTGGTCTGACATGATTCGCCCATAGCAGGATATCACCACCCGTTCACAAAATACAGCACAGCCAGAAAAAGCTCATATCACCAAGGCAACAGCCTCTGATTCTCATTTGTGCTCAGCTTTGCCTTGGTGTGAACCTTCAGGCAGGTGGTTGACCAGTTGTTAATGTAGACCTTTAAATCCCCCTACTTCTCTTTTTGCAGTGTTGTCAAGTTCCGTCGCACAGGTGAGAGTGCACGCTCTGAGGATGACGGCGGGAATCGCGAGCAGGATGTCAGGATTGGTGCAGAGCAGACTGATCTGGAGTCTGTGGCACTTGCAGATGGAGCACCGGTTCCACGGGAGTTTGCTAATCCGACTGATGGTACAGTGCTGCAGGCTCATTCTCCCCCAGGCAACTTCTTTGCTCCCCTAACGAAACTCATTCTTTCTCCATCCCTGATATAAAAGTGTTAATCACAAAACAGGGTTTTCATGTTTCTCATTCCCACAGACACGTTCATGGTGGAAGATGCTGTTGAAGCCATAGGCTTTGGGACATTTCAGTGGAAACTTTCCATCCTTACTGGTCTGTCCTGGGTGAGAACCGCTTTTTTTTTTTTTTAAGGGAAAATATGTTCATACCATCACATGTACTGTGTCTGTGAGACTCTGTCTATGTGTGCACATTTCTGCATGAATACTAATTGATTTTCTATCCTGATGGTGGTTTGTTCAGATGGCTGATGCTATGGAGATGATGATCCTCAGCATCTTGGCCCCACAGCTTCACTGTGAATGGAGACTGCCAAGCCTCGAGGTGGCACTACTTACATCGGTAATGGCTCCTTTATGTCAGTAAAGTGCTCATTTGTAGTGCTGCATGCTTGTCCTTATAAATGCTGATAGATTTCTTGGGAAATTTGAAATAAGTGCTTGTTTGGAAGAGTGACAGCAATATGTGAGAAGAAGCAGGGCTGCTGACTTTTACAGATAATATTCCTTAGTGATGTTTTCTCTCTGGTCCTTCTTTCATTGGTTATTTGTTGCAAAGTTTTACTTATAATGACTGACAAAACAGTTTTGTTTTCAAATTGTAATAAGAGCATGTAAACATGGTATCTACAGTAGAATTTCATAAAAGTATCACACACAGAGGCCTTGAGCCTTCCCTTTTTAATCACTTATTTGAGCTGTAATTAAAACATTTGCTGTCAACCAGAAGATAGCACTCAGAGGAAAGTTTCACACCTGGTCTGAGTCACTGACTCAGACCAGAAAAAGCAGTACAGGACAGTCAACATTTTGGAAATATACAGGTGACTATGTACATATATCTTTTTTTATTTGTTTTTTACCTTTATTTATCCAGGGAAGGTTTGTTGGGCACAAATACTCTTTTTCAGCAACGCCCTGCTTCACATTCATGCAGTTATACACATTCACACCTGGCAGCTGCCCAGTACAACCTCAGTCTGCACTGTTGACCACTGAGCAGCTGCACTGGAGCAGATGGGGGTAAAGCGCCTTGCTCAAGGGCAGATCAGTTTTGTTTTTTACTATGGTGCACATTTAAGCTGTTGCAAGGTACTTATTTTCAGTGACATTACCAGACATTCATTCCCATTCTTTTTTATTTATTTATTTATTTTTTTTATTAATACAGGCAGTGTTTATTGGAATGATGATCAGCTCCTCCCTTTGGGGAAACATATCTGACAAGTACGGCAGAAAGACAGTAAGTACAAATAACAAGGAGAGGATTCTGACAGGTAGAGGATTTCTACTCAGTAGAAACAGACCACAAAGTATATCCTATGTATAACTGTTAGTGATGACCACCAGGAATAATAAGTCTTTACACAAGTGATTATTTAAAAACGATGAATACAGACTAAGCATGGGCAATTTCACATGTACATTTTTCACAGAGAGACTTTTTGCGCCTCCATTGTTGGCAGCTCCACTAATGCATAGTCACCTCAAGTGTTCAGTCTGTCAAAGTGTTTTTTTTTTTTCTAAACTGTTCAGATAGGTAAATGCAGAAGGCGTCAGTAATGACTAAAAGCTTTGACTCTGAGCACAAAACATAATATACTGAAATAATACAACACACATCTCTGTAGTTTACAGCTGTTAGAGGCATTGTTTTGGGGGTTTCAGAATAGCAAGTGGTTAACATTACTAAAGATACATGGAGCAGGCAAAACCGATTGATTGTTCAAGATCTCACTCACACACACACACGCACACACATACACACACACACACACACACACATATATATATATATATATATAAATTAATATTTCTTCAGGAGAAATTAATATTTCTCCTGAAATAAAATACTTGATCACGGCAGCATGCTAGACTTAGATCATCTGTGATTGCAGGGTCTGAAGATGAGTGTGCTGTGGACTATGTTCTACGGGCTGATGAGCGCATTTGCACCGATATATGGCTGGATCCTCTTCCTCCGCGCACTGGTGGGCTTTGGCATCGGGGGAGCCCCGCAGTCGTGAGTACCTCTCATCTCTTCCTCTAAACATAACACTGTGATGATTTGAGCCAGGATTCACAATGAAGTGTCTCTCTTTAAAAGGGTGACACTGTATGCTGAATTTCTGCCTATGAAGTCCAGAGCCACATGCATCTTGCTGATAGAGGTACAAACTACCCTTTACAAATTCCACACAAATGTCATCCATCCAGTCACAGCACTGAAAATGCAATTTTCAGTTTTGCACAGTGTTAACTGCTGTTTCCTCTGTCACAGATATTTTGGGCGCTGGGCACTGTGTTTGAGGTGCTCTTAGCAATCCTGGTGATGCCCACTCTCGGCTGGCGTTGGCTGCTCGCTCTGTCTACCATTCCTCTCTTCATCTTTGCTATCCTCTGTTTTGTGAGTATGAGGCTATCGGTAATTACAGGTCATCTCAAAGCATTAAGAATTACAGTGATGTCAAACAGCTGACAAGTCTCTGTTTTGGGGGAGACAGTGGCTACCAGAGAGCGCTCGATATGACGTGTTGACAGGGAACCAGGAAAAGGCTCTGGCCACCTTGAAACGTATTGCCACAGAGAATGGAGCACCAATGCCGCTGGGGAAACTCATCGCTGCCAGACAGGTACAGCTAACGTCTACTGAACATAAATTCTCTGCACATAATTCATACACTGTTCATGTTTAAGCTCTAACTGTTTGTTATCATTAACATGTCTTCTTTCCTGAGTCTATTGTTGAATCTGTGTGTTTTTTAATTAGGAGGACCGTGGGAAGATCCAAGATTTATTTTCCTCACACTTTCGCTGGACCACAGTCCTGCTGTGGTTTATTTGGTAAAGGAGTGTGAATTGTTATAATTCCCCATCATATCCTCATTATGAATACATTCATCAGGTTACTTGTTCACAATTTATTTATCTACCAAAATATTTTTTTTTGGTGAAAAGACAATCATCTGAGTTTTATTTTGAGATTTGACGTCTGTCATAAGTTGTTGTTTTTTTTCCTGTCAACTAGTACTGCTTTTGTCCCGTGAGAATCCAGAGGAAGTGTTGTGTCTGTGTGCCCGCAGGTTCTCAAATGCCTTCTCCTACTACGGGCTGGTGCTGCTCACCACAGAGCTGTTCCAAGAGGGAGGTGCATGCGGAGGTGAGTCACAGCTCCACCAACATCAACAAGAGCCCTCACACACTATCAAGGACACACACACTCTAATTTGGTAGGCTGAAAACACAGAGAATTGATAGTTTGAAGACATTGTTCTGCCTCACAATGCATTGTTCTCACGAAAAGTACAAATTTTATTTCAACAGAATACAAATGGGAAATGGTATTAACAACTTATGTGTGTGGAATACAAAACAGTAAATAAACCATGCTTCTATAAATCACTTTAAGAATAGATTGCTCCTTTATTCTGCGCACATATTTAGTTATCTGTTTCTTAAAGTGATGCAGAAGCAGCACTGACTGCAGATAGAGCTGTAGTACTGAGTGTTTAAGCTGTTTGTTGTGTTATTGCGCCCCCTAGTGACCAAAGGTAATAAGATGGAGCCTCGATGCAGTCTGGAGTGTAAATACCTAAACTCTGATGACTACAAAGACCTGCTGTGGACCACCTTATCAGAATTCCCAGGTATACACTGGTTAATTATTTTTGTGGCAACTTTGTAATGCATTGAATTTGGAGAATACTACTGATTAAGTTTATGTTGCACAGGGCTGCTGGTGACCTTGTGGGCTATTGACCGTTTGGGAAGGAGGAAGACCATGGCGTTGTGCTTCATGGTCTTCTCTCTATGCATTATTCCCCTCTATGGTTGCATTGGGAGGTAAGGTGGATCTGAGAGTCAGAGTGTGTTTGTTCACAGAGACATATAAAAATTGGTCATGAAATCATTTATACAAATCACAGTGGAGCTGTCTGTTTCTCTTGTTACAGGACGTCCATGACAGTGTTGATATTCATTGCCAGGGCGTTCATCGCAGGAGGTTTCCAGGCCGCCTATGTGTACACTCCAGAGGTAAGGTCATAGGTTATGTACCACAGTATAGATTCTGAAATGTGTTATCAGTGGGGTATTAAAGGGATATATTGGAATTTTTGACATAACGTTGTTTAAGTTACTGGCCAGTAGTGATGGATATAACCTCAGGCAGCAAGTCCTCTGGTTGGAAATCTTGGAAGGAGAACAGCAGCAGCAAACAGGGCTGACTGACAGAAAAAAAAAAAAAAAAATGAAACCACATCAAACGTGCCAAAATACGTTTTCAGAATCCACTGCGGAATACACCATACCTCTGTGTATTTCCACTGCTTTACTGTGCTGTCAGACCATTTCTCACACTCAACTATTTTGTTTGTTCCAGTGTAAGGAGTGTAACTTTTTTTTTGTTTGTTCCACCTGTAGACGGCGACCGGCAGCCAACAGGCTCAAGTGCGTAGTAATTAATAAAGTAATTAAAATGTTTGTCAGTTGACCCTGTTTAGTGCTGCTGCTGTTGTTGTTGTCATCAGAGGACTCGCTGCCTGAGGTTATGCCACACAGCCATATCACTATTGGTCAGTAATTCATACCAAGCCTATGTCAAAAATTCTGAACTATCCCTTTAAGTGCAATAACTGAGTGGTATCTGAGATTGTTTTTGCAAACAATCTGAGCTGAATAAAAGCTGAATAAAAAGGGCTAAATGTGGGGCAAGCCAGTCTCTTTACTATTTTCTGAAACTCTGCAGGTGTACCCAACAGCAACCAGGGCTTTAGGTCTAGGAACAAGTAGTGGAATGGCCAGAGTCGGCGCCCTTATTACACCTTTCGTTGCACAGGTAACATCAACATCTACCAATTTTCACCTTTCAAAACTGTACAAAGAGCATGCAAGCGCAAAATGATCATTTTGATCTGTTCCTGCCCCATGTCCTGTAGGTGATGTTGGAGTCTTCTGTATACCTGACTCTCTCAGTCTACTGCTGCTGCTGCCTATTAGCTGCAATCGCGTCCTGCGCCCTGCCAATCGAGACAACAGGCCGGGGCCTCCAGGAGTCCAGCCACCGAGAGTGGGGCCAGGAGATGATGGGCCGCGCCTCCTCCCGCATCCCTCACTCCAGCTCTGGCTCCCAGGAGTGAGGAGAGGCTGAAGCGTAACAGAGAGGCGGCAAGAGTGAAGAAAAGAGGCGAGGACAGAAGAAAGCTAGACCAGCTTCCCTTGTCCTTCTCAAGTCACATCTTATGACTCTTCAGTATATGCACCATAGTGGCTTCAGAGAGCCAGCCAGCACAGTGTCTTTGAAAAAACATGTCACTATACTTGTAGTCTTCAGCCACCATTACTTACATTTTGCCAATGTATGATAACCACACACTGGGCGATTACAAAGACCAAAAGCTACATCAGAACAAAACTAACCAGCTGAATGGTGGCAGACATATAAAGTCTTCTTGAATGACTGAGATTTCAAGTACTTCAAGTGTAGTATTTGAATTCTATATCGAGAGAAGTAAGCATGACTGTAGAGGGTAAAAGCGGTAGATAGAAAATGGGACAAAATAGCTTCAGACAACTTCTTTTCAAAGAGCCTTAAAACAATGGTCCTG
This sequence comes from Neoniphon sammara, assembly GCA_900302535.1. NCBI lineage: Eukaryota > Metazoa > Chordata > Actinopteri > Holocentriformes > Holocentridae > Neoniphon > Neoniphon sammara. The sequence continues at coordinate 14,569 of OMKZ01015717.1, read as the reverse complement.
TTCACTTTATGGTTGAGAGACTAACTCGCCCTTTACCTTATGAAACAGCTGCTTAGAATATAATGTTAGAGATAGAGAGATAAAAAAACAAGAATGATCATTTTCTTGTGCACACAAATTTCCTCTAATGATGCACTAATTAAAATTCAGCTTCAATAGAAGTGCATTGCTGGAGTTAAATGCAGTCCCACATCATCAAAGTAATCATCAGACCATGAGATTAAATATGGTCTGGGGCTTCTTCACTTAAGACACACTTGTGTGAAGGCACTAATTATCAAGGCAGTCAAGGAGATGACAGTAGTCAGTGCTTTGTTGGTATTAGCATTCACATTTCTGTTCTCTGTCTTAAAATGGTGTATTTTCCTGTGTTGAGTAGTGTTTCACGTAAAATGCAGTTTGCACATGAATGACCAGAGAGGGACCATTTGTTCCAGCTCCTACAAGGGTGCACAGCATCTCATATTTCTATCACAAAATGGAATGACACCACAAATTCTGGAAAACAGTAAATAAAAAAAAAAATATTATGTGAGTTGACCTTTATGTATTAGAAAATAAAATAAAAAAATAAATATATCAGTATTTTCATCACCCAAAGTTGGCTAGTCCTGACAACTTTTATTAACAAAATTATATGGTTTTACAAACTATAACCCAAACCATGTTGCATATACTGTTCTGTTTTAACAAAGACTTTGATGATGTGCACACATGAACATGAACACCTGCATACACAACCATTCAGCAGAATGTTACATTCTGTGGATTCTGTATATAATGTATTAATACCTGGTTTCGTTGCTGTCTTTGCTTTTGTTTGTAAAAGAGGTGATGTGGGGATGGACTTTGCCCAATTTGATTTTATTTAACAATCCTTCTGTGTGTGACACTAAGTGAGGTATTGTTAAATAAGAAGAGAACCTAGTACAGGTCCAGCAAGCTGACTCTAACCTGCCTGTTTGCAAAATAGGGCTGCATAAAGTGTCTGTGTGCACAGATTCTTGTCAATGCACTGGATGTAAATGTGTATGATACAATAGTAAATTATGTTTCAAAAACAGTGGCAGATTCATGTTGTTATTTATTATTTATTGTTATTATTATTTATTATTATTTATTATATAACAGTCAATGTAATAATGATCATTATCATTATTAGTAATTTTGCTTTTCACATTTGCTTTAAACAATTTTGTAAAACTTTATATGGTATTATATTTGTATTTATTACATCTAACCAATATTTAACCTTAATTTTGACTAATTCTCTGCTTTCAAATCATCAGGGTAACCTTGTCATGATTTTTAGGGCACCTCTTTTATTTAACTGACCTTTTTCACAGCAGCCATTTTGATATGAAATAGCAGGTAAACACAGGTGTTACTAATGACCTTAATGAAGGCTCCGTTCCATTTAAGCACAGCAGAGTCTTTCCAGTGAGCCAGCATGAACAATAGCAGGACTCTGGCTCTGTTAGACCTAAATGGAATGGAACCTTAATTAATGTCATTAGTAACACCTGTGTTAACCCTACTATTTCATGGCTAGATGGCTGCTGTGAAAAAGGTCATATTGACAGGAACAACATAGGAAGTGTCTCCACATACCGGTTACATTCACCATAGTTTAAACTGATGTAACTACCCCATAGGCACAGGATACTATCTGATTTGAATCTTAATAGTTTAGCACAGTATGGACACTGATACAATGTATTAACATTTAAAATTAAGAGTGCACCAGTCGTTGAGTGCAATGACTTAATATCTTAGTGTGATATGTGAGTATGGTATGTGGCACAAGTTTACAAGCGAGCTTTTGACCCTCCACCTTTTTCTCTGATGATCTGACCAAAGAGCCTTGCTGCTTCCTGGGCACAGCCACGGTGAATGGTCAGTCCAAAGCCTCCATGTCCATAGTTGTGTATCACCTGAGTGAGAGTCATGATATCACTGGCACCATGCCACATTTTGTATCTCCATATGATAACAGGAGCATTGGGGCCAACAATAACATAGTCCACTAATCATGTTAGGTGGTTTACCTCTATTGTCGCTGGCCAAGACTTTATGGTCTCCCTCTCCAGTCTCACTTTGCTGCGAACAGGTCTGAGGCCTGACCAGTCCTCTACTATCCTGGCATGCTGCAGTCAGACAGCAACAATGCACACATGATTCAATATATATAGAGCAGAAGACACTGGCATAAGATCCCTCAGCTAAGGAAGTAGTATAGGAGTGGCTGGAGATGTTAATAAAATTAATGTTACACAAAAGCATTACATTTACTTTAGTAAAACTTAATGGAATTAGCTTACAACCAAACCGTTTTCTCCAATTTAATGCAATTTGGGCCAAGTCCAGCAGCTGGTCTGGGCTTTCTGTTACTTTGTAAGAAATCAGTAATTTGGTGTGCCTTGGGATTTTGTTGCTTTGCCACCAAAGTGTGCTTTGGCACTAAAGCATTTCAGCACTTCTGAACTACAGGACATGTATTCTCACTATATCAAATTTACCAAGATAATCTTGGTTAAGAGCCAGAAACTCTATTGATGGCCTCTTATTCAAACCATAGTTCCATTACCTCACCAATCATCTCACCTGGAGACTAGGCTCAAGCTTGCAAGCGGCGTCCCAGATGTTCTTATGGTCAGTGGAATTGTTCTGTTCACTCCAGTTTCCCAACTGGAAAATCCCACCAACTGTCACTGAACGACTCCTGCAGACACAGAGGTACTGTTGGCTCATAAATACAGTTTTGGGTTTTAGGCTATCAAAACATTGTATTTACATAAATGAACATCTTGGCAGTTTCTTCTTTTAGGCTGCCACATCCAACTATCCCCTCCACTCTGTTTTCTAGGAGATATATCCCACATCAAGCTAAACAACACATCCAGCAGAATACCCTCCATAGCCCTAATCACTGCCAAGAAAACTATCCTCATGAACTGGAAATCAAGGAACACAATTAATATTACACTTTGGAAAAATCTACTAATCGAATACATATCAATGGAAAAATGATCTGCCTCCATTAAAAAACAAACCGCTGATTTTGACATAATCTGGAATCCATTCATCTGTTCCCTAAATTCTTAATTTCCATGCCGAATTTCACTCATCACTTCTTTTTGCATGTCCACCATCCAGTAAGCATGCATACCGTCATTCACACACACATATCTGCCATTACACATTCACTGTGTTTTTAATCTGACATACATTTGTACACGCACAGACATTTTTTCTCTCTTCTCACTCTCTTTTCTTTGCTCCCACAAACCATCATTATTATTATGTGTACTTACTAATTATATATTCTATACATTCACCATATTTTGGGTGTTGTTGTTGTCATTATTATCACAATCATTGCTATTATTTTGGTTACAGTTATTAATATTGTTGTTGTTAATGATGATGGTGGTGGTATTATTTCGTAGTTTTTCTTGATATTCTGCTCCAATATAACCCACTCCCCCCTCCACCCACCACTGCTGGCTGGATTGATCTCGACTGTTTCACTGCCTCCCCCAGAATCCTGCCCATCATTTCACATCATGTTCATATTGTAAAAAAAAAAAAAAAAAAAATTT
>OMKZ01015717.1:0-10947 GCA_900302535.1 Neoniphon sammara | reverse complement strand
ATCTTGGCACTGAGACACCTGAGCACAACAATTGCTACATTTGCTACAGAAAAAGTGCTAAAAGTAAAAATAAATGTGATTTTTATCCCAAATAAATAAATAAATAAAACAAAATTAGTACAGCAACATGGAATCAAAATGAAATAAAATAAAATAAAATATAATACTGGGACAAGTGGGACTAAAACAAGGAAAAATGTGTTGACAAATCCACAAAAGTACAAAATACAATCAAAATACAATCAAATACAATACAAGTATCACCAGCTACCACTGAAAAACAGAGAATTGCTCTGTGTTCCCGCAATTCTATATTTATCACTGGATTGTGTCCAGGCCTACCCTGGAATGATGTATGGTGAATTGTAGACTCCTTTGACAAAATTGTGGGTAAGAATCCAGTGCTTCAGCCATGGTGCATCCACCTGAAATATAGGGGGATAAAGAAGTCCAACAAATATTTTGATTTTGATTATGCCCTAAGATATATAAGCAACGAACACAAACATTTTGACTGTTCCACTCTCACCTTCACTATCTGCCCCCGGCCTGGCTTGAGGTCAGGATCGGGCTGGAGTTCTCCTGATCTCATTCCAGTGCAGTTTATTATGATGTCTGCCCCAGTTTCTGCCAGCTAAATATAGAGGAGCAAGATAAGAGATGAGGCATCTTAAAGAAGTGAAAGAGTAACGTTTTGTGTTTTTATGTGTTTCTTGATGTAAATGGAAATTACAACTTTCTGGACTGTAGGATGTTACAGACTGGGTATAAATATAGCATTTCTAAGATAAAATCAAGATATAAAAGAGCGCATATGTTTGAGAAGCCCCAACTAACCTCCTCGAAGGACTTTATTTTCCTGTGGTAAAATTTCACACCCCTCTTCTGCAACCTGCAATTAAAAAACTAGATGTACATTATGAGCAGTAAAAGCATTCCTGAAGAAGCATTTACATTCTTAGGATATCAGAACTAGTTAGCTTTAATAATATTTGGTAGTGTTACAATCTTAAGACATCAGTAGAGAATATGCATTGAACAAATTTAGGACTGTCCATCATTTTTTAACTTTATTTATCCTTGTACAGAAATTAGAAAATTTGAGTACAATAAAACCACTTGATGATCTAGACAGCACACTATCAATAACTTTTCTTTCCATACTTTTACTGGGCAGAAAATAGTCATGCAAACAGGGGCAGCATCATGTGATCTGCACTTTGGGTAGATGCATGGGAAATAAACTAGGGAACATGTAAAATACCCACCAGTCCATCAGCCAAGGTAAGTAGGTTTTTCCCTCCACCATGAGAGCAGTGTTGAACCACCCATAGCTTAAGTGTTGACCATATTAGAAGAGAGAGAATGGTGCGTCAACATTTAACAGATGGCGATAGACTCATCTATCAAGTCATACATTTTTTCGGCTATAAATTCATTGTCACTTTCTTTTAGCGTCTCCACTGCTTTCAGGACAACTTGGACAAGAACATATATACCTGTATCCAGGGAACATCTGCAGCTCTTGCTTTGTGAGATGTCTGAAGCCCAGAACAATATCTTTAAATGAAGGATCCTGCAATAAAAAAAAAAAAAAAAAAAAAAAATTGGGTATGCTATCACATCAATTCAAACCTGTCTTGGCTATGGTGACTTGCAGTATAAGAGTCCTCAGTAATCCCTAATCCTTTTTTTTTTTTTTTTTTAATTTTCAGGCAATTCCAGGCACTCATTCTTTGTAAAGCAGAACAGAGCACTCTATCATCTTATAGCCACTGTATTACAGTAACTGTACTTGTACATTGTAAAGACATGGTTGAATTATTTGAGATAACATTGTAATTGTGTACCAGTGATAATCAAGAACTAGCAGTTATAGTTCAACTAGGTTTTTCATTACACAGCACCTTTGCTCTTGGTTACAGCCCTCCACAGCAGTAAAAATGTGCAATCTTATCTTAGACGGTGAGAACGGATTTTCCAAAAACACAGTACTACTCACTGGTGCAGGTTCAGTGCACAGGTTGTAGCCAGATTGAAGGAATATACCCATTTTTACTGAGTCTGGTGAACTGAGGAAGCTCAGCAAGTAGTCAAATGTCTCTTTATTCCATTGTCTGAAGGTGAGAAAAATACAGCATGAAACTGATGGTCAGTGTTTGAGGTTAGGGAGGGGAAACAATTTTAAATGCACTCTGCAGTAAAGTTAAAGTCAAATCACTTACGTTTCCTGAACGTTGCCCTTGTCATAGAGGTATGGCTGCCAGAAACCTGCAGCTCCATCACTGGTAGTCAGTGGGGTGAAACGGTCTGCATACACCTCAATGGTCAGCGGACTCACAATGGAGTGGTACTGCTCATATATGCTCTGAGCCGTCGACAGGCCGATGACTCCAGCTCCAATCACTGCTACTCGCATGTCTGATTAAACAAGAGACTATAGATTTTCTCTATGAATCTATACACTTTCCACCATTTTCTTGGTAGACTTGACCACCTGGATATCTGTTCTGTTCTATCTGTTCAGTCTATTCTATTCCGGCCTTCCTTGTATATTTGAAGTATTTTCTAGGTAGATAATTTAAGATAACCCCACTGTTAGCTCCAATCATACCACTAAGTAAAATATACAATCTATACAGTATACATAAGAGACTTCATACATTAAGAATTCTATTTTTTAAGCTATAAAACTGGTAACTGGGAGCATTGTGATGTTAGCTACATAGAATAACATATAGAGCCAGCTAGTTGACTTCTAAGTATTTACTTCGTTTAAAGTAACACACAAACGTATCGGGCCATCCGTGGTGTAGCATTTCATAACAAACAACCGATCGACGTTAAAAAGTTAAGATTGGTGTAAGCGGTGCAATTACTTCAGAGTACTTGGATGCATCTCAAAAATAAGTTACAAAAAGTTTCGCGTTTACCTTCCAACCAGCAGCTGTCAGTCCAATCGTGTTGATATCACAGCCTGAAGGCTTTTTTTTTTTTTTTTATACTCCGTCCGTCCATCTGTCACATGGTGTATGGGGCGGGACAAGGGACTAATATCAAATGAGACGTTGTGCCGGTAGGTGTGACAGTCTGTTAAACGTTTATTTACTAACAAAACGTAACATTTGCTGGTACAGAGGTACAATTTGCTTGCTTTCCTCCATTTCATATCATTATAAAATGTCTTTTTATTTAGTTTGTTCTAGGTCAAAGTCAGACTAAGTATGCAATTCACCAGTGTGGCCCTTGTACCCTGCGATGAGTATTTGCCATTACGTTTTGACGTTGTATAAACCAAATAATTAATCATTTCATTAATAAAAGATAGTTTAATCGATAATGAAAATAATTGTTGGTTGCACAGATTATTATGTTGTTTACAAATTTAAAAACATGTCTTATGGGAGAAAAGGAAAACAACCAGGGGCATATAATTAATGCTAATACTGACATTAGTATTTATAACAGGAACGTATAAAAATGTGCAAAAGTATTGGCACCACCCATTAAGTAGTAATCAGCAGCCATAACCACTTTCAGTCATAGTCCCCTGTTCAAAATCTAAGGGGGACAACTTTGTTTCAGTCTGCACAGGAAGAACATAATGAAACTTCATTCATGCTTGGTCCAGTTTGTTCCAGATTTCTCGATTTTGCAGAAATCAAGGAAATCCTACTTCAGAACCAGCACAGTGCGAGATAAAAGTATGAAATATGTATAAATACAGGCTTGAGGACCACAAGTCCAGACGCTCTGGGGGCCCTCCCTCAGCTTGGGGCCATGTTCCATTCTCTGGAACTACTACACAATACTGACTACTGCTATTACTACTTTTATTACTACTACCATTACCACCACCACCACCACCACCACTAATACTATTAATACTACTAGTAATAATAATAATGTCATAATTTCAAAGCCTTTACATGACAGAAAGTGACATTTAAAGTAAGGTAGTGCAGTGGTTGGTCAGAGGATGGACAGGGCCCTGAAGGCACCACTTCCTCCACAGCCAGTATAAAGCTCTCCATCCATCGGCTGCATGTAACGTTAGCCCAGCTAGCTGCACACCAGGCCACAGCGGCCGGTGCATCCTCAGCTTCCAGCCATGGCGTTGGTTACTCTGCAGCGGTCCCCGACCCCAAGCGCTGCGTCCACCGCCAGCACCACTACCACAACCGCGGGGGAGGTAAGTCTTAACCCGAGTAGATAAAAAAAGATGATCCGGGATGGGGAGGTGTTTGTGGAAACGCTGAGGATGTGGGAGATGATGCTGGAGATACGTTAGGCCCGCTGAATGAAGCTAGGTTAGCATCTTTAGTCAACGTATTATGCTAGGTGGCTGACTAGCTAGCTAACGTTCTTGGTTGTTAATAACTCAAACGTAAACGAGCTGCCGACAACCACACAGGCTCATATAAGTAGGTCCTAGATATTTTAGAAAACTAGAGAGGACAGGCCACAAAATATTCTGATATTTGGCCAAGGGTTAGTGATAAAGAAAGGCCGGTTAGCTTAGGTTAGCAAGTATGAATGATAAGCTGTAGCTAGCTGTTTATGATGTGATTGGCTGGCATGTTACGTACTGTAGCTAGTTGTTTTTTTCCTTGAACATGATATACAGTTTTCCCGGCACATTACCAGCACAGCAACTGGCTTACTGCTGGTGTTGCTGCAGTCCACCCACTGCTAACTGCATCTTATTCATGTTATTACAAATTGTGAAATTTGTCCGTTGTAGTCGTGGCTTGGTCTTGCCAATTTCTGATGATGAAATGATGGACCCTGCTCAGGGAGGGAGACAATTAGTCTATAACACGTTATGTCCACGGAATTATGTTGTCCTGCCTTCATTCTTCTACCTAGGAAGAGGTATTTGTGGAAAAAGTCATGTGGAAATAGAACTAGAACTAAAACTCTTGCTCACAGCTCAAGCTAGCTATGGAAGCTCACGATTTGAGCTCTTCAGTTTCTGGTCACTCACTACAATAAGCAATCGTCGTGGTCCCCCCTGAACTGTTATTACAAAAGATAATTTCCCCTTGACATTTTCTACGACTGCAGTAAATGTGCCTCCCAGACAGAGCGCTATCTGTGATCACACTGTTTTCACCACCAGGTGGGTGCGCTAACTACCAACTAGAGACAACGAAGCTCACCTCAATCCACCCTGTATGACCGCACAGGCAAATGAGACTTGACCTGAGATCTGTACGTGGATTTATTTGCACTCACCAGTGTTAAACTTTGGGTTAGAACTGCTGGGTATAAACCAATTCAAGTTTGGTAAAAAGCTGGTGTTTGTATCACTGAACCAATCTGAACAAAACCAGACAGCATTTTATTTTTATGACACAGCTATTATCTATTCAACTGACAGTTGCCCTTTTAATGTTGGTAGTTGTCAGTTTAACAAGGTTAAGTCAGATGTTCCCTTAAGTTTCTGTCGTGGTCCAGCTCCATGATGAGGTGGGACAGCTCACAGGAGGCTGCTGCAGCTATGATGTCATCTACTCATACGGGGTGGGTGGGGTGGTGTAGCTGCTACTGTAGAAAGGGGAGGGAAAGTGAATGGAGTAAATAATGCATTTCGGAGATGCTGATATCTGTGAAATTATTGTACCCTAATTAATAAATGGCTGTCTTGTTCTACAGCATCACAGGTGTCACAAACTGCTTCGTTCTCCTTGAAGTCAGTTCCCCCTTTTTTCCTCCCCTATCTGTATATTATTGCTTGCTGCTGCTGTCACTGTTTTTCTCTGTGCTGCTGATTTACAGCTGGACCTTCACTTGTAGCGCCTGCACATTGGCGGTGATAGGATTACCCTGACAGTGAACCAAAGCATGTATTAAAACACTTAAACTTACCCATCCCTTGTTTCAGTAGCCAGCCCATTAGTCACAAGGACATTTCATTTCCCCAACTAATGCCCTATATATGTAGTCTAGGTGTTATTGTAACGATTGTCATGATTATAATTGTATTCAACAGACTTGGATGGGAATGGTCTCATCATGGTTATTATCACATCTGTACTTTTGATGTATCACCTAATATGGCAAACAGGAATCTACTCATTAACATTTTACAATAGGTGTAGCACTGGCTCGCCCCTTCAGCTAGAGACTCTGCTCCAGCCTCCCGCTTTGTCTGCTCCTTTGAGGCTGAAGTTAACCTTATACTATACTGTTCTTACACAGTGAATTCTGTAGTGAAACTTAGTGACTTTGTTCTTGCTATTTAGTACCACTCACCTTTCTGAGGGTGGAAAGTGAACACATATTAGGTGTTATATAGCTTTAATAACATTTATTAGACTGTTTCTGTCTCACAGAGGTCATGGAACAATTACACAGCTTTCTGCAGATTAACTAATAGTTGGATGTATCTCTTTTGAAAAGTGCTTTGGGTTTTAGGGAACATGTTCAGTCTGTGCTATATCAACATTTAGACTTATTACCAGTCTAAGTTGTACAAAAGATTAGGAACACTTTTTTGTCTTGTGTTGTAATAAATTTGTTACATTCATATGCTATGGAAAACAGCCATAGCACACTCTGTGTGATCACCCACAGCATCTCCTTTGTGGGCCACCTTACCAATCCATTTATCAAAGCTTACAATGAAGTAAATATAGTTGACTCTGTAGACGTGTTTGCTAATAATTCCATTTAAAAGCTGTACTGCACAAATTTTGAAAGAAATTTCCCTCTTATCTATTGCAGGATTTTGGGAGTGATGATGAACGGCGAATAAATCAGAGGTAAGCTTAGTTTTAGCACTTGTCATCTAATGCTGCAACCTACATGGTAAAGAAGACCAAATATAGGCAGGTGTTATTACCATTTGATTGGCTGCATCTTGTTCGAGTCATTTGATGAAATCTGGAATGGTGGCAGACGGGTTCTCATTGACAAAAGAGAACAACCAACTGCCAATGTAATAAAACATCTGTTGTCTGTCTGTGTGGTAGAGTCATCAGTTCCTGGTAGCTAACTGTAAAAAACATGTTATACTGGGCATCTTAGTAGCTCAGACATATGCCTTGTAACTGTAATGTCTTGGGTTATAATTAGGCCCAGGATTTAATTTGAATGTTAAACCCTTTCTCTCAGCACCTAGTTATTGTCAAAACTCACAAGCAAATAAGCAAAAATATCAGCCCTACAAGTTATGTAAAATATGGAGGAAAAACATGTTATTCTAAGTCTTCTCACAAACAATACACTTAACTATCAAACTACAGACCTGCCTATCAGATGGTTGGTGGATTCCTGTTGTTTTTTATCCACTGAGTTTAGAGATCCAGTTTTGAAACAGAATATTTTCAGTTAAGTCAATTCAGCTACCTCTGCCACACTGCACATGTATATAAAATGTATGGCAGTAGCTTTGTTGTCTTTGAATTAAAGGTAAGTGCTTTGCAAATTGTGACAGAGTGATTCAGTCATGTTGGAGGCTGACAAGTCAGCTTTCTGTGCAACTCGTACAAGTCAGGAGCAGAGTCCCTGGAGCTGCTTCAAGTAAGAAGAGCTCTTTCAAGTCAGAGGAACTTTTTATTTTATTATGTAACCTACTGTATTTATAGAATTTCAACTTGAGTTTTGAGCTGTGAGACCTGAATATGACCTACATATGTCAGTTTTTTTTTTTGGAAAAACAGGTCATGTTTACCAAGCCAAAAATGTCTTGTTGCTTTTTATGCCTCTGCACCGGCGACAGCCGTGGCTAGAGGCATTATGTTTTCGGGTTGTCTGTCCCAATCTCATGAATGTGATATCTCCGGAATGCATGGTGGGAATTTCTACAAATTTGCACAAATGTCCACTTGGACTCAAGCATGAGCTGAATAGATATTGGTGGTCAAAGGTCAGGGTTGCTGTGATGTGAATTTTGTCCCATTCTTGTGAAAAGATCACTATATCACACTATTGGAGAGAATTTCTTCTAATTTGGTACAAACTTCCTCTTGGATTCGAGGATGAACTGATTAAAATTTGTAGTCAAAGGTCAAAGGTAACTGTGATCATACAAAACACGTTTTTGCCCCAACTCAAGAATTCATATGCTAACTACAAAAGTGCATTGAGTAGAGTGCAGATCTTTGTCAGGTGTGTCTGGGGGCATGTGGGTCAGGAAGAGGAACTGCAGGATGCGTTGTGTGTCTACCGAGTATTCATGAGAGTAGTGGAATGAAGGGGAGACAATATGCAGATTATGTTATCAAGGCATGCATGTATATGTAGGTGGTGTAGAGAGAATGATGTTGCATGTACACTCACTTTTTTTTCTTCCACTGGTGTGCTTCTGCTCAATTGACAATGTTTCTCCATTGCACAGTACTGTAAAAGAACAGGGAACGACATTATTTTAGGTGTGCATTCCCAAATTGTTTGACAACATAGATGCCTGTGCTGATAGAAAGCACACCCACCACGTCAAGGTCCAGGCAGCAGGTTATCTAGGCATTGCATGGGAACAGTAATACACAATAACTATACATTAGAAGCGAGAAATACATATCTAAATAAAAATAAAAACAATGAATAACAAAATGAAATAGCTCAATACAAAGAATAGAAGCAACAAAAAAACTTAGCATACACTATAATAACAATATACAATAATTTAACTTATTGCTTAATGCCTTTTGCTTTTTTGTGATTCCAGATAATGAAAATCAAGCTGGACAGCATCAAAAGGAATACTTTTCCAAATACACTTGACTATGCAGGTTTTGCTTACCACTGTAGCTGAGAAAACGCAGAGCCATACAACTGTTTACTTTTTAGCAAACTAAAAATTGCTTTTCTGGACATTATTTTCCAATTACCACGTATATAGATTAAGTTCTATGTTGGTTGTGTCCCAGTTCATTTATTAATATCAATGGCTTGAGAAGCATCCTTCCTATGATGCATAATAGGTCTGTATGGGAAGCTCCACCTCTGTTTTTGCCACCCACATTATCCTCCTCTAAGTTCATATAAGACTATTGATGGTGGGACTGTTAATGAGGAGTGTAAACCTGAAATGAACATTGTGAAACGAGGAATGGCTGCTGGGTCTAGTTTTGATCTCAGGCTTAAAGGCTTAAAGGGCCCAGGCTTCAAAATCAGGCCTAAAGCCTGCCATTGAATCACTTGACACCTAGGGAAATTTGAGTGGTTAACAAATAACCATCTTCTGGTAGCCCTAAATGTGAAAAAAAAGTTTTTCTGTCAATGGGTTCAGTCCTTTGGTGACGTCTTTGTGTGTATTCCAAAAATTACTGCATGATTCAGCCGGCAAGCAGAAACATTTGGAGCAGGTGTCATTCAGGAGTTGGCAGCTCAGCTCTTCACTGACTGCAGCAAGCCTAAACTGATCCTCGGTGGCTCAACTTGTCTTTCCACCTGAAACTTTGAGCAAACATTCAACGGGTAGAATCCTATAACATCAGATCAATTATAGCAAGTCGCTACTGCAATTACATTGTTGATTGGATAGAATTAATCCTTCTTTATCTCAGATGTACAGTGTGTAATTTCTTTGGTTGGTTTGATTCTTTAAAAAACTAATATTCCCTGTTGTTATTACCAATATTTTCCCATGAACCAAACTCTTACTTCTTTTATCAGTTCTGTAAAGCTCAGACAAATGCAGTGGAGATTCAAACTGTGTAGGGAGGGCATCATAACATAAATAAATGCAGAGTTGTGTTGGTATGGCAGTTGTCCTATACAGAACCATGCTGAAAAAGACATGGCTGTTCTCACCACATGGTTGCACATCTTCATACTCATTTGTCCTCTGTTTGTCTGTGCACATCAGACATTTTTTGTTAATTTTGTTCTCACAGTAAACAGCTTGTCTGAAAACAGGCTACAGCTTCATGTCACACAGAGGTACAAAGTGCCAGTCTGCGGTATGGAAGAGAGCACTGTCTTTATTTGGACCATGTGGCCTAGCAGTTACAGTTACCAACATATAACTGAAAGGTCACAGTTTGAAACCCCACAAAAGCCTTGTTTCTTGTCAAAGTGCCACTGAGAAACACACTGAACTCCTACTGAATATAACAGCTGCTCTGGGTAAGCGTGTGAAGTAGTTGCACTCTAGTTTTTTAAACGTTCTATCACAGCAGGGCTGTCTGACATTTTAGGATAACAAGGCTGCTGTGGGATCCCCGTTGAATCCCCAAGGCTCAATCTTCAGCGATTCCTCTCACATTTATCAAGATGAAAATTAAATTACACTAAACATTATGCACTCGGAAGACATTAATGTATTTTTGTAACTGAACACTCTTTCCACTTTCCACTTTTCATAAATACTGAATACAGCCATTTGAAACATTTTCATGGGTGGATCTTGTGAGATGTCTGCTGGGATTCATTGCTTAAACCTTCAATTCAGATAATGTCAAACTTGGAGAAAATTAAGTAGAAGCAAAAAAAATATATAGGCTCATAAAACACTGTTGTGACCTTAAGGTAAAATGCCATCAGTCAAATCAAATAGGTCATTCTGAGGATGCAGTTTTCTCTCAGTTATGTAATAGCTTTATGATGTCCTTAAGCAATGCATGTGTGCAGGAATGATGTATCCATGATGCGAGTCCCGTCTTGCCTTCAGATTGCCTCAGTTTTTTGGAGGACTGGTAAACTGCATTATGCAATTAAACTGTTGATAAATGCACATTTTATATAATTCAGCATGTTCATATTTCTTTTGACAGGTAGTTCATAGTTCATAGTGTACTCACTTAGCACAGCAGATAGATAGCTGTTATTGCATTATTACATTTATGGATAAACAGCCAAGTAGGGGTATTTGCACTTGGTGTTCTCTACTGAACTTGATAACGATGACAAGCCCAAGGGGTTGGTGGAGGCCAACATAAACATCATGCAGGTGTCAGCGGCATAGTACCAAGGAATGACTTCATTCTACCACATGGT
>OMKZ01015716.1:17673-38628 GCA_900302535.1 Neoniphon sammara | reverse complement strand
TCACGTATGACTGGTAACATGTAGAAGCAAAACCAGAGACGGGACTTTGAAGTTCAAACAGTGCATCTAATGAAGTTAATTCAAACATCAACACATTATATGATCCATTTGGAGGATGCTTTAATCCAAATGCCTTCCACTACTGTGCTCTACATGCTGGCCAATACAGAACTATTCACTGTTATTCCAAAAGCTCCGGTATCCCGGCGATCATTTAATAAGCACTGCATCAAGTGCCATATATCAGGCTATTTGACTGTGCTGTTTTTCTGAAGAACTGTTTGTGATGTTGCACCAAAAGAGATGAAAATGCTCTCTTACTGGCAGGGAGACAAGAAACTGTCCCACAACTGGATGGGCACAAGTCTGATCCTCAAAACGGCCAAAGACAGTGAACCCTTTCTGCCCTTAACGCTCTGGTTCCACATACAAACCACCGAAACCTCTTAACTCCAATTTGGGTTTCAAATGGAAGGATTACATGCTTTTCTATGGTCTAGGAAAGTTCTGTGGTCCAAAAAAATGAGTGGTAAAAGTAAAAAAGCCAAAAGCAAGTCTGTATTCCTTGCTTCCCGAAAATCTGGTATTTTGGAGTTATAAGGTTTTCACCGGGTAACAGCATCATTATAGATGTGTGTCTCAGAGGATTTTGCAAAGAAACTAATTCATTGCTACATTGTCTGAAATATAGTGAGTGAAGCGCTTTAAAAATCCTCTTAAAATTAAATAAAAATAAACATTAGAAATGTTAACTTACCATCATCACCGTGCACGCTGGTGTAACGTGGCCTCTCTGATGGTCCCACATGCTTCACACTGACACCGACTGCTTGCTGCTTTCTTCTCGGACCAGAATGCCACATGCAGGAGGAAGGAGTGGGCTGAGACTGACGCCTTTCACTCCTTTATAAATCAGGCTTTATGAGTTGACATAGTGTCGTTTGTCCATTACCCTAACTCCAAAACAATTCAAAGAGCAGTTTGTTGGTCTGTCCCCCATTTACACAAAGCAGCCCTTTCAGCTTGGCTCTGCGTGTAGGAAGTCATGTTTTGTACCTCCTTTTCTCCCTTTCTCTCCCTCTCTCTCTCTGTCTCCTCCTCTTAAAGTCGGTGTTCATCAAATCTAATATTATGGAACATGTTTTTATTTAAGATGGGCACTGAAATCCTCTTTGTCACAATTATTTCTTAATGGAGCTGATAATAGGTAGCTGTAATTGGCAGTGGTAATAAGCCGGAGGTTAGGGGAGAAGCCTTGTGACTTGAAGGTCCCTGAATCAAATCTCCAGACCAGCTGGAAACATCTAGATGGAGTAACTGGATAAGCAAAGTTCTTTCTGAACTCAGCAGCTACTGTTGAGATGCCCTTGAATGAGGCATTTAAGCTCCAGCTGCCTCAGTGGTACTGATCAATTGCTAACAAAAAGAAGATTATAGTTGTGCAGGGCAGCAAAGTGTAAATCTGTGAAGCTGTGTCAATATGAAGCAGGTGTTTGTTGGTGGGAGACAGAGCATGCATGTCTGACAAAACCCTCCCTGAGCAGATAAAGGTTAACAATTTATCACTTCTGTTTCACAGTTATTGTGCTACAGGGCAGAGAACTATAGAAACATACTGTATAATCAGTACCCAGATAAAAGAGGAGAGCATGCAACCCCTCAAATGGCCAGCAGATGGCAGTCTTGCTTTACCTTTATGTGTCAAGGCATAAAGGTAATGAATAATTTGAAAAATGGTCAAAGTTCAGCAGAGTGCTAACATTTATAAACCTTGCAGGTTTTAATTAAACTTATCCACTTATTATGTCAACAAAAGACCTTGTCTTATCTTCGGAATCTGACCTTTTGGTGTTCCTGCTTTCATAAATCCTTAAATTCAAATATTGATACTTGTGTGGTCAGGCATAATCAAATATAGAAGTTTTTTAACTTATTAATTATATCCATATAATTACAATAGAATAGAGTGATTAATTATTCACAGCTCTGGTGAATTTATCATATTTTTTGAGTTTATGCAAGGCAGGCGTCAGTCTGGGCACTCCCCTCATTTCTCTGTCCCGCTCTCCTCCCTCTCCTCATCTCTCTGTCCCTCACCACTCTGAGCCTCACACCTCCTCAGGGCACATCTGAAGCACATCCAGGACACTGGAGGCCTCGCAGACGTGGATATCACTGCATGGCATTAGACTTCTGAACGTAAGCAGCAGCCACCTGAGGCTACAGGTCTGACATGCAAAGTTTTAAGATTTCTGTCTGAACAGCATTACACAAAGGGACTTGCATCTTGGTCCGCCAAAGGTGAGCAGACGAGGATCCCAGCAATGCAGGTTATGAGGGTGAGCCGGGTGCTACAACTGTCCATTTTACTGGCGGGCCTGTGTCTGGCCCGCCACACCCCACCGCCAGACACGCCCTCCTCCATACAGGAGTCAAGTCAGGTTCCCATGTCCCACCTGAAGATGCTCTCTCTGGGCCTGGCTCACCTGCTGCAGGGCGTGGAGGAGAACGCGGGACGTCTGGGGAGGCAGGGAGAGCAAGTGGCAACAGAGCTGGACACGGCTGCTAAGACTCTGGAGAGCCTCCGTAAGCAGGGTTTACAAGCAAGCAGGACTCACAGACAGGTAAGAAAGGATCACTGACAACCAGAATTAGAGCTGAATATGAACCGATGTGGTGTTTTTCAAACTTATTTGATGGCCCAGATTTTACAAGGAATAGACAGGATTTTTTGACCCACTGAGAAAGCCAATCATGCAAAGTCTGCCCTTTTTAGGCATCTGACCCACATTCCTTTAGCATTTCATACAGCCCACTTTATATTTTTTTTGCACTTGGTAAGATTACCCTGATGTAACCGTACTAATGGCTGTAATTATCAGTTTTATTCTGATAATTTGGGAATCCATCTTTATCTGGAAGTTTGGTGTCCCATAATCCACTGATTTCCATTGCACTCAATCAAAATTGTTCTGGATAAAAGCATTGCCTTGATGCATAAATGTGATGTAATGTTTCCCAGGTGAGGAAAGACCTGCAGATGTTGAGTGCCAAGGGGGACAGGCTGGAGAGGGCTATCCAGGACCTGCAGAGGGGATTTAGGGATCTGGTGACAGAGCAGGGATCCCTGGAGCTCAGGATGAGCCAGATCCTCCAGAGAGTGAAGAGTGTGTCGGAGACAGCATCAGGAAGTCAAACACAGCTTAACATGAGCCTGATGAAGGTGAGCGAAAATAGAGCTGCACTTATGTATAGCTGCGTAAAACATTGGACAGTTTATATTTAAATAACATAAGACTTTAGGCTTTAGGCCATTAGGCTGAAACATGAGCACATTTCTCCTAACATTCTCTTTCCAAAATAAATTGGTGAAATAAAACTTTATCTGTCCTCAAAATCATACTGATTACTACCTGGAGTCTTTTGACATTTGAACTGAACAGAAAACAGTTTTGAGAGGGAGTCATTTGTGTTAAATTTTAACATGATTGTACATTATCAGAATAAAGTGCAATTAACTGTAAAAGTGCAATAAACATTGGCTACAGCTGAAGAAGGAAGTGCACTACGTGACCAAAAGTGGATTAATACAGTATATCATAAGGAAGTTATACTGAATAGGAAATGTGATATGCCTGCAAGCCAACAGACACACAGGCTTATGAATTGGTGTTTGTCATTTCCTTTCTCTTGCGTAAACAAAAAGTTTAGATTGTTTCTCAAGTACTTCCCTTCCTTTTTCCGATAGTTTTAATTCATTTTGTTTTTCCCACAATATGTACTTTGTTTCTAATTCACTGATAGTGTACTAAACAGCTGAAATGTCTTCAGGTTAGTTAAAAAACAGCTTTTCCTCCTTTGTTACCACTTCACGTGTATGCACTGAGATGAGCTCAAGTTCAAATTAATTTACTCATATAGCCATTTATCATCAAGTCTTAAAGGTCTTCACAAAAAATAAGCCTAAAATTAACTAGTCAAGACTCAGTTAGACTAAACAAAGACAGGAGAAAACAAAAACACATGACATGCAATAACAAGGCCAAAGAAGGCCTACCCATCCTTTACAGTCAGTGTCAGTGGCAAGATAAAATGAACAAAGACCATTAAACTATGAAATTAAATTATAAAATAAAAACAGCACAATATTTTTAAATGTATCTCATATACTGTAATTGTTTGTGCAACATTTTCTGATCTGAAGGACAGCTGTCTGTCTCTGGGACTGACCTGAATGCTCTGGACTCTGATATCTCTGACATGTGATAGGTTATCGTGGATAAGCAGGCTCGACGGCTTGCCAACTTGGCTTCAGAGGTCACAGCCCGAGACGGAATGATTGACAGACGCCTGCAGCACATTGAGCACCTGGAGAAGCAGGTATGATATTTTCAGGTTTGATGCTCACATCTTATTCCCTGATGTAATTGAAGAATTAGTTACAAAATGAGGCATAGTCAATTTCAGCCGGGTCACCTTGTGGTTAAAGAGAGAGACTGTGAGCATCCACTACTGAAGTGCCCTTGAGCAAGACACTGAATCCCTGACAGGAGAGCAGTTTTATAGCTGACCATGACCTCTGATCTCACTGAAGGGGAACAAGTGAAAGAATTTATTTATTTATTTATTTTTAATACGGTATCAGTAATGTATTGTATGATAATGGTAATGATGATTATTGTTGTAATAATATTTTCTGAACAATGATTATGTAACTTCAGCTAATATGAAGGATTCAGGTGATAAAAAGGAATTTGGAATAAACCCTGCAACTTTTGTCAAAGGCAAGTTTAATGTGGCACACTGGTGTTTTCAAACATATTTTTTCATTCTTTTTTTTTTATTTCAACAAGTTCTGCTATTTTGCTGGCACTCTTAATGCCGTAATCCATACATTTTCACACTTTGATGTCTGTGTGTATGTGTGTATATGTGTGTGTTTGTGTCAGGTGTCTGGTATCAGGGGGAAAGCCTCCCAGCGGGGCTGAGGGCAGATTCTGACTCTGGCTGTGTCTCTTGTCTGTCAGGCCTGCAGCTGCATCAATACAGGGACACAAAACACATCCACTTCACCCAAACTTGAAATGAATTTGTAATGTTGACAAGTGGAGTCGTGACAAACGTAATGATACTCTCACACTCAATAAAGGATATGTCATATTCAGCAAATGCATGTTTAATTTGGGACAAAACACATCTGTTATTTTTCAACATGACTTGTTAATAACAGTATATTTTGTATTAATATGTGCTGTTAACATCTGCTAAGTTGAAAAATGAGATGCATGTGTGCAGTCATTAACAAGACATCTCACAGCCTAATATTAGCAAGGCTGGCAGGAGTCATCCGCCCATGTTGTGGCTCTGTCTTGGACAATGTTGTGGTTGAGGATATTGAAAAGCCTTGTGAAGATATTCTCCTTACACACCCAAATAAACAGACTCATAAAAACTTACTGATTCTGGACAGCTGCAGAAATTGTTTTTCCTGTCAGAGACTTTCAGACTTAACACTACATCCACACTGGAATTTTTGGAATATGTGCATTTATTTACAGTAATAATATTACTTAACACTATAGTGAATGTGACATCTGCACATGTAGACACACAAGCCCAATAATTTTTTAATTAGAAGTTTAAGCTACAACTTAAATTATGAATAGTTTTCCACCTTTGCAACCTAAAATGCACTTATATACTTTGTCTGAAGGATTCCTGGTTATCCTCCAAACATGACTAATGCATAAATTATTACCAGAGCCAGAATTTGTTTTATTTGCTGATTAGGTTTGCACACGCAGTGATTATTAAGTGATTGGTTGCTCACATCAATTAGCCCACATCACCTTAACCACCTTAACTGCAGTATCTACTCAATGTTACGAAAGGTCAAGACTAGGATAAAAATTATACATTAAATACTATTAAAATATTTACTTTCCCTTTCAGTACCAATTTTATTTTTGTCAGGAAACAAATTTTTAAGTCTTCTTTTTTTGTCAATCTCACTCTCTTGACATAGATATATATCTCTTTTTGAGGGATTTAAGCATAAAAACTATATAATAAGTTGTTCCAAGTGTTCCTCAAGTCAAAATGTAACCTAACCTAACATAACATGACATGTCATGACATAAAATAAAATGGTATGACGTGATGTGACATGAGCCATTTGGTGAACAACTTTATTAAAATGTCCTTAGAAAAGTGGCTCTCTACCAGGGGTTTGGGACACCCCAAGGGGACAAGACTTGAAAAACAAACAAAAAATATTTCTGCGAATTTATTATCATGTCTGACCAATTTCTTTTCTTCTTGTGAAATAATGAATAGTTTTCCACCTATAGGCTTCCCCTGATAATTGATCAGGTCAAAGAAGATAAAAAGAAAACATTGTTTGGTTTAACTGTGCATATTGTGAGTTGGCATCTCTTTATTTTATGGGGTCACAAGCCAAGAAAGGTTGAGAGCCTACCATGTCTTAGTTTATCATGAGTGCCAACATTGTCATCATGACGAGTCTCACTGGGAATCAAACTCCAAACCCTGACAGTATTACTGCCTTGCTCTCCCCATTGAGCCAAATGGAAACCCTGCAGTCCCAGCTGTAGTGTTAATTTGACAATCTGCCCATTGAAGACACATGTAATTCCAAGTCCTCCTCAAACCCTAATCAGCCGGTCTGCATCTTCACAGCTGTCATCCAGCTAAATGTGGCAAAGGTTGTGTGTTAAATCTTTCAGGACTGAGGTGCTATCTGAAGGCCTCAAGTCAACGTCTTGGCGGCCAAAGTGCCGACAGTGTGTCCCCTCTGGTGTTCCCAAACAAACCTCAAACAGCTCGAACTTTGGCCCACTTAGCAGAGAGAGAGAGAGAGAGAGAGAGAGAGAGAGAGAGAAAGTGAAGGAGATAGAGAATTGGTGTAAACAGGCCCAATATGTATAGCACTCAGAAAATTGCAATCAATATTAAATCCTCCAGTAAGAATTTAGCTTAAATATTCAAATAGTTCCACAACATTATTAAACCGATCCTTTTCTTAGTGAGATATTGGGAAGAGCACTTTGACTCAATAGGTACACCCTGAGGTTTGGAAAAATACTGAAACTCTCCGAGCCTCAGGTGCAGAGCAGAACGGGACAATTCCACCTCTTAATTAAATCAAGAAAATTACAGACCCATTGAATAGAGTCGGCCTCAAGCTCCCACAGACACAGAGCATACCTACAGCAGAGAAGACATCTGAACTTAAATATCTGGCCCATGACAAGCAAAGAACCTCAAAGTGATACTGTAAAAAATTACCCCACTCTTACAAGTAAAAAAAAGTAGAAGAAAGTAATATATTAAGAACTTTTCTTAAGTAAAAAATAAGAATTCAATAATATACATAAATTAGAATGATGTAATCTATTATTGGCGCCATTGTTGTCCTACTTGTTTTATTTACTCATTTCTTTGACTTTGGATGCTATGATCATAAAAATCATATGAGAATATATTAATTATAGTTATGATTTGTTCATTGTCCAATATAAAGTTTGTTATATGAACTGTTTATATTTTGTTGGCTATGTAAGAAAATGTTAGCTCTGGCAGCATGTTTTTATTCAGATATCCTGCCAATAAAGCTTCACTGAGAGAGAGAGAGAGAGAGAGAGAGAGAGAGAGAGAGAGAGAGAGAGGTGGCAATGCAAATGAGGAGGAATAACAATTGCTGAATATCTTTTCACTTTTTTGCCTTAATTTGAAAGTCAGTTCAGAGTGTCCACTGTGTGTTTATAAAGCCATCTCCTCCTGTGTATTTTTATTTTATTTTGATGTGAGGCAGAGAAGCAACAGCCAAGGCTCGTCTGTCACGATATCTACGAGTAGGATGACATCTGCAGACTCCACTTAGCAGGCTTAAAAAAAGAAACAACTCATATTGCAACTAAAAAGTAAGACAGGGACCGAACGGCAGCCCGCAGGTAGGCGGAGAGAGAGAGAGAGAGAGAGAGAGAGAGAGAGAGAGAGAGAGAGAGAGAGAGAGAGGAAGTGGTGATGATGCTGAGCTGCACTACTCGCTGGAGCATTTTGCTAAAACTCACCACAGCGCCAGAGAGTTCACATCACCGAGCCTCCGTTTGTCTACCTGTGACTGACCCTCAATGCCTGGCTAAGGTAAGAATAAACATTTCGACTTAACTAACAAGCCTTTTTCCCCTTGAACTTTATTCTACTCCTCGGCGCACCTGTCTCTGCTGGATAACAGTGCCACCTGCCGTCGCATCCTGTTGCAAAGTTCAGCCCCGGAGACGCTTTTACGACTTGGGGTTATATTTATTTGTGTCTCTTTGTGCCGTGTGTTTGAACCTCACGCCCAGGCTATTTGTGGCTGCCGAAGCCTCGTCGGGCTACTGTCTATTTCTGACACGTTTGGCTGCACTTTGTGTATCAGGAACATGACTTGATGATTTCTACCACAAGAGGAAATCAGCTCGAGTTCCCTCAAGCGTCAGAGAACGCACTATCTCTGCCGGTAATTAAGTGGAAGGGGATGTCAGCGTTTACAGCCATGCAAATAATAAGCCATGGCTTGACTAGGTGCCGTGTGTAAATAATTAATTAATTCAGTGGGTGAGCCGTACTTATGTGAATTTAGTCTAATATCAGTACCATATGTCATAAATTAAAATGATCTGAATAAGCTGACGTGTTCTTTCAAGTGACTTTATGATGACCTTGGAATGCAGTCTGCAGTTTCCACACTAAAAAACAATTTCAAAAAATATATAGTTTGCAATTGACAGAGTGCAATTCCCATGCAATTCGTCGCAAATTGCAAATCAAACTTTCACTTTCAACTTGCAGCGTCACCAAACTGATCCTGAACATTGCAAATTATGACGCAATCCTAATTCATGATTTCCATTCAGTGATTCTCCTGAATCCCCAAACAGCCAAACTGGATTGAACTGAAGCTGCAGATCAGTTTTACTTCACTTTTTAATTGCCAAATACGATCAAAACAAAGATCATCTCACGTTTTGTGTCCATTGCTGTACCTTTAACCCGTGCCAGAGTATTCGAAAAATTTATATAAAGGGATCAAACTATTTCTTTCATTTCCCTTGCTTGGCATTTGTTTTGGTTCGTCCCAGTGCCCTCAGCTACCTATCCTACAATCCTGCATGGCACTTGTTTGCTCTAGTGAGGGGTTTCATTTGCATCATGTTTGCTCGCTTGTAAACACAAACCTCTCTGCTCTATTGCAGTCTCAACTCTTTGGCCCTAAAGGGGTGTCAGGCCGTGCACGATGGAGGTCTGAGCATCTGCAGGCTTTTGTTCTAGTCAAACACTACAGGGACACCAGCTGATTTAACAAACTAGGTGTTCCTCTCTGTCTGAAGGTGTGTTAGTGAAATCACCTGGTGGAGTGTTTAGCTGGATTGAAAACCTGTAAACTTTTAATGCTCTGATTTAAATGACTGTGTTTTCGCAGTGCAAATGAAGCCTGCTGTGTGTGGCCAGGTTTTCACCCACATCTCAAAAGATGTAGGCCTACGTAATATAAAATATAAGTATATTCCAACTGGTTAATGTTGTCATGCAGAGCACCTGACAGTTGTTCTGTGTGTATTATTATTATGATTTAATTATTACTATTAGTAGCAGTATTAGTAATAGTAGTGGTAGTGGTATTTGCATGTTTATTATTAGGGGTGGAACAGTTCGCCTTTTTCTCGGTTCATTTCGTACCTCCTTTATTTCTTGTAGCCACGGTTTGGTTTGTATCAGTACCACAGCTTTAGGTTTTGGTACAAAATCGTTACACACCTATTTATTATGCATGGCCCTAGTAGGCAGGTCTTTTATTCTTACTCAGGAATCAGGCTGACTAAGAATTTCTTGTGCGTCATTGTTTTGATTGGGAAGCCGTCCATCTAATCTCTTTACCCCAGCAGAAGGCAAACTAATGCACTTGTGACCGTTAAACCCAACATGTTTTTACCCACGTTGCACTGCAGCCGGACTGTTATGTCACTCAGCGGTCATACAGAGCAAAACGGAGAAATCCTGACATGAACTCCAGAGATAAATAACCCCATTTAGTATACTGACCTATTAGCTGTTATGAAAAGGAATAATGAAGATATTTGAGTATGCTTTTTGGTCCCCTGGGCCTTCGACCATTGACCAACAGAAACTCTGTGAGAGACATCATTGAGGAAAAGCTTTTGTTAATCTGAGGGTTTCTCTTGACCCTTATGAAACAGCTCTGTTCCTCGAAGTGCTGGTTTGTCAGAGCAGACGACGACATCCTGAAACACATTCAACCACAGAGAACCATACAGGGTCAGTTTTCATGTAAAATCAAAGTCACTTTAATCAGTACATTAAATGCACAGAATTTTTCTTGGTGATACCGACTACTTAAAAAATTTATAGTACATACAGCCATATCATACACACTGGCACATAATAACTTTCCTGCTCAAACTTCAAATTTTCAATTTTCAGTAGTGACTTTTAAAAGCTATACAAGCTTTCCCAGGTTCCACCCCTAATTTTTTTTTCTTGTAAATTTAAATTTAATGTTTCATATGTTAGTGTGAAAGGAGCAGTACCATTTATTTAATCATAAACAATATTTAATCAGCGGCATATTATTACAAAGTCGTGTTTGAGTCTTTCTCCCTTTAATTTGTCTTATCATCTTATCATCTTCTCCACAGTCACCAGAGGCACTTTATTGAACTAAGCATTAATTAATTTGGGTTTTCACCACTAACATGGTTTGTGCCGCCACTTTGAAGTTCAAATTAACTTTATTGTCCCAGATAGGCAAGCCTGCTGTAAACAAATAGAAAATAATACGTAAAAACATAAAGGACATAAGTAACATAAATGCAGCAGCGATCAAGTGAACAATGCCATTACAACACAGATGTCAAAGCACCTGGGAGGAAGATTAACTGCACTGAGGGGTGAATACAGTATGTAAGTGAGAAAGCATTGCGTCCTTGTGGAATGTTCTAAAGGGGGAGATTTAATGGTTTTCCAATCCCTCTTAATTGGGATCAAAGGTTGCAGTGTGGGATCTTGTTGGACGAGTTTGGAGTTAAAGACTCACACAGCCACCGAAGGGCCCCAGAGCAAAGCAGCGCCCCGACCTGACAGGTACGCACATGGTGAAGCTGTATAGCTGAGGACAAGACGCACATGGACTATATGAGGGAAAACGCCACTCCAAAGGAAATATACAATAGACGGACAAACTGTTAGAGTGGACTTTTTGGACTTCTGAAAGTGAAAGGGATTGTTTTACTCTCTGATTGTGAGCTATTTATTGTATTTGTGTAGTGAGTTTTAACCCTCTGAGATATGCTTACAATTGTAATTCCCTGTCTAATTTCTCTCTGTGTTCTCTGTAGGACTGGTGTAACTGGGATATGCAGTTTCAGTAAATTCTAATCAAGGTAAATCGCTGCATTTGTAATCCATCATTGAGGAAAAAGAACTCTTCCAGCACTTCACCTGCAGGCCTCTCAGTTACAGGAAGGGCATCTAAACTTCCCTCTAATTAAGTTCTTTCTGTCCAAAAGATGTCCACCACAACCGCTGACAATGCAGGAGGGGGAACCAAAACTTCTCAAGGGTCAAAGGACCACAAAAAGGTAAGGTGTCATTAGTTTCAATCATCCGTCATTGATACTCAACAAAATTGTTTGAGGTTTTTTGTTCACCATTTGGGAGAAAGTTAAATGTGCTGTTATCAAATGATTACTGATGTCAAAATTAAGATTTATGGAAAATTATTCAAGCATATAACTCTTATGAAACAACTTCATGTGTTCATCAGTGGTCAAACTGAGAATACTGATTACTTTCTGTGATACAGTGATGCCTTTGCCTGCTTTTCCTTCCCTGAGCTGTTTTTAATGAACACTGTCAGATGGGAGGGGAAAAAAAACATTTGTAGAAAGTCTTTCAGAAATGAATAAGAGGTGTTTATTTTGTCACCGATTTCTATGTATTTTTGATATTATTTGGTGAGGGTTTAAAAGGTTTCAAGGGTGCAAAGGTCATGAAAGTCCCTCAATACATAAATGAATATGTTAAATTTAGTTTAAAGTAAGAAAAAGACACCAAAACTGCGGCTATACCTTACTTATTCCCCAGCTGCATTATGTAACAGTGGCTATTTGCTGATGGAGGCAACAGAGTGGTGGTGAGCAATGCGATTAGGTGGATCAGCCTCAGCGTCTGGCTTACACAGAGATTTGACTGCAGTTCAGTTTAACTGAGGAAAATTCCTGGACTTTACCAGATCAGTTTGGTTTGTTTTTATATGAATTTAATAAAAAAAAATGAAGAATTTTCTCTCTCTCTCTTTTTCTCTCTCTCTCTCTCTCTCTCGCTCTCGCTCTTGTTTTGTTTGTGGTTCTAGCCCACAGCAGCAGCACTGAAAGGTGCCATCCAGCTGGGCATTGGTTATGCTGTGGGCAACCTCAGCTCCAAACCAGACAGAGACGTTCTCATGCAGGACTTCTCTGAGGTGGAGAGTGTCTCCCTGCCCAGGTACCTGCTCATTTACCCACATTTGTAATTTTACTTTTAGCTGATGCACATATTGAGTGTGTTTTTCTGGCTGCACCACCAGTAAGCTCAAATTTCTACATTTTTCTCATTGCACAACACTTCCTGATGCAACTACGTGCAATATAGATAGTTAAAAAAATATATACTGTTGTTGTTCTTGTACTATCTAAAATATATTTTTGTTTTCCTTTGGTCACCAGCGAGGGAAGCAACCTGACTCCAGCGCACCACTTCCCAGATTTCCGCCTGAAAACCTACGCACCTCTAGCCTTTCGCTACTTCAGGGAGCTGTTCGGCATCAAACCAGATGATTATCTGGTTAGTGCTGGGCAAGTCCCTCAAAAATAATACAAACATAAACACACACACACACACACACACAAACACAGTGAGGAACATGCACACAATAATAAGATTACACAATCATAAATGCATGTCATTCTGGTGCAGCAACATTTGAGGAAAGTTTCATTTGCTTATATTGCAACACTTGGTCATGCGAAGGCTGTTAACGCTGTCTGAATTTCAGTACTCCATCTGTAATGAGCCCTTGATCGAGCTGTCCAACCCTGGTGCCAGCAGTTCCTGGTTCTACCTTACCAGCGATGATGAGTTCATTATTAAGACTGTACAGCACAAAGAGGCCGAGTTCCTGCAGAAACTACTTCCTGGTTACTACATGGTGAGCCTCTCCCTGTAACACAAACACAGTGTTGACCTTTTGTCAGTGTCAATGCATCTATTAGGCAATGGGAACCATAGAGATATATGCAAAGTGTATTGTCAAACTCATATATCATCTCAGGGCTATCATGCATACTGCTGCTGCTGACAGGTGAATTCCTTGTATGTCGGTATGACAGTGAGTGTAACCTTGTATGATAACTAAGGTATTCTTAAAATTCTACATTTTTTGAAAGGATTTGAGACACTTCAGTGACTAAATACTTTTTGCGTCCACAGACAACCAACTCAGCTTTCAATTCTGTTAAAACATGATAATCACCAATATTGGAGTTAACAGGATTTTACCTTACAAGTCCCAATCCCAACCCCCAAGCAGAAATACAAATATGGTACCAGTAGTGGTGTCATTTTCACACCAGTTACAATGAGGTTTAAATGTGTTTTGCAGCTGCAGATGGTTTAAAACGGCGTGTGTTTTGAATGACAGAGGGAAAATAGTGAGGAGATTCGAGAATGAAAATAAGAACACCACAATTTGCACCTGTTTAAAAAATTATAGGCCTACGTGGTTGGGAGAAGCAAGCATGCATGAAAAAATGCTGTTGCCATGGCAAACCTGTGGCAGCTGAGCTAAACTGAAAGTGATGCTGTGTCCTGCAATGGCACATGCACAGTAAAGTTGTTAGAAATTTGTAAGACTTGATTGACTAACAGAGTGACTTATACTAGCTGCTGGTTGTAGCTAAGTATTAAAAAAATGTCTCATAAGGTTTTAAACCAGTGATAAAAAGGCAGAGGAATAACATCTATGACTTTGACACTAATATGTCCAAATAGGATTTTCAGGTTCACTGATACAATATGATATAAATATGTACCACTGCTACAGATCTGACTGAAAATGTATAAATAAAGCTTTAAATTCAATCTACTGCATAACACCAGGATAGACTAGTGAAATATACAACATATTATTTGATAAATCAGGTGACAAAAACAATTTAGTTCAAAATTACCAGTCCAGTTCTTTAAAACAGAATTAGCGCAATGTACTTACTTAACACAGTACTAAAATATAGATGTCATAACATCATATGAAAATGAAGTGCATAATCAATATATATATTGATACAAGGGGATAGAGAATCAATACAGTTCTCTAATATTGATAGTAGTTATTCTTTGACATGAAATTCTATAAAACAAAATCATATTTTTCCCATCTATCATAACTGTTTTTTTAATGTTCATTCTTATTATTTCAGAACCTGAATCAGAACCCAAGGACACTGCTGCCCAAGTTTTACGGCCTTTACTGCATCCAGTGCGGCGGCGTCAACATCCGCGTGGTGGTAATGAACAACGTGCTGCCGCGTGCCCTGAGGATGCACTACAAATACGACCTGAAGGGATCCACGTACAAACGCCGCGCCTCGCGCAAAGAGCGCGCCAAATCCTCACCCACTTTCAAAGACCTGGACTTCCAGGAGATGCACGAGGGCCTGTTCTTTGATGCCGACACCTACAACGCCTTGATGAAAACCCTGCAGAGAGACTGTCGGGTACGTTAGGAGCTAGATAGGAGAGCTGGCCGAGATGCATCTGTTCTAGGAAATACGGTGCAGATTTGTGCTCAAGAGTACTTTATATTTTGCAAATATTAGAAGAAATTGCAGGCACTTATCTTTGCTAGATTATTTCTGTCAGCAGCTTTGTAAAATTGCTCTTCCCTGTTAACTTTTTTACCTTTTCTGTTATCCCTTGTTTGTGAAAGATAACTGTAAGGGATAACTGAAAAGGTAAGGGATAAGTTTTTTTCCTTCTCTGTTATCCCTTAAGTCTTTCACAAGCAAGAAAATATGAGATGTGATTTTTAACAGTTTAAACAGAAGCGTGACAAAATCCCACACAAGTTTCCAGTGGGGTAACGTGTTTAAAAATCTGTGGGTGACATATTGAGTTTGCAGACTAACACTGAGCTTTTAATGCATGAAAGTGAGGGGTAGCATGCTGTAGCTTAGACCACAGTGACATAATATCAAAATAGCAACCCATTAAGGTATTTGGTATATAAAACCTCTCAGGCATCACATTAGGCTTTAATCTTTCTTTGACACAGCCTGAACTGGATTCTGCTAGTGAACCCTGCACACCTCTGCCCTCCGATAAAATTATGTAACCATGACAGCCCTAGTCCATCAGCTGTGCCCCCTTCGCTCCGTCCCACTCATGACCTCATTAATGCCTGCCTGTTATTTGATTAGTGGGAAATAACAGTGGCCTCCTCATCCAGGATTACCTCCAGCAGAGCAGAGCACCTGACTCATATTACTCGGCTTATGAACTGGACACAGAAGCAGAAAATAGCCAGTTAGGCATAATGTGCCGTTACCACGCCATTGCACACCCTCCGCTTGACTATTAGGTAATTCATTAAGATGTAAAGGCTTTTTTGTGTACAGGAGTTACTACATGACATCTGCATTTGGTCAGAGGGATTGAGGCTTATGTTGTACTGTATGTTTGATTTGCAGATCCAGATTAAGCCCCTTTAAAACTGGGACTTGCTTGGGTGTCTGCCCGAGGTTGAGAGGTTACCTGAGAGCTTGTGTTGGAAATGTTTATTCAGTGGGTGATAAAAATGCATGTTTATGTATTATTTTTATCATTCACATATCACTGCCAATTTATGTTTTATTATATTAATAAGATGCCCATCAATAAAGCAACAAAAGTTATTTTATTTATACTGATTATGGAGCTAAGGCAGTATTGGCAGTATTTTCATATTATAATAATATAATAACTTTATTTCTATAGCACTTTTAAAAACTCAGTAGCAAGGTGCAAAATAAATAAATAAATAAATAAAATAAAATAGAATACAAGATGGGAGAAAAAAATAAAATAAAAAAATAAAAATAAATAAAATGACTTGTTTGTTTTTACAAACAAAATAACTATGAATATTGATTGAAACCTTATGAAAAGGCCAATTTATTAAAAATGTGTCTTCAGACTTTTAACTCAAACAGTGGATTTGGCAGCTCTAGCTGATCAGAGGAGACTCTTCCAAAGACTTGGGTAGGAAGAGTGTGGGCTGGTTAGCCTAATGCAGCTAGCTAGTTAGCATGCTAGCCTTCCCAAAGAACTTACACTGAAAATAATTTTTGGCCAACCTGACAGCTATACTGGTGGCAGACACAATGTTATTGCCTTATTTCATTGTAAAATTTACAATCAATAAAAGTCAAATGACCAGGTCTGTGGAGCTGATTCTGCTGGGTTGGGAACTGATTGCTGGTGAGCTGATGACACAGGAGCTGACTGCACATGTTGGCAAACATACTTGTACTTGCCAACACGGGGGCTTTAACCCAGAACCAGCGACTGAAGCACATTTCCCTGACTAATTATCACACCTCACTGCCATTGTCACGCCTCTTTTTTAAATAATAATATAACACAGTGTAATTACATTATGACAACACTGATTTAATTGGATTCAGGTCCTGGAGAGCTTCAAGATCATGGACTACAGCCTCCTGCTGGGGATCCATGTGCTGGACCAGAAGAAGCTGGGTAGAGGATACCGAGGCGACAGCAGGAGAGGAGGGAAGGTCCTCTACTCCACCGCCCTGGAGTCCATCCAGGGGAACATCAAGGACCCTGAACCAGTGGCTGATGACGACACGTGAGAAAACTTTTGCACGCTGTTTCTTTCTCTGTTTGACTCTGTAAACTTTATTTGTGTTTGTAGGACATGCAACAAGGAAATTTGCACACTGAAAAGAGCAAATTCTTCTGCTTTCTCCAAACATCAACATTTATGTAATGGTTGGAATTCTCTAAAGGCTTTTGTTTGGAAATGTTCCAGTTTGTTTTTTTCCAGAGATTTTAAGATGCTGACTGAAATAATTCTCAGAACATTTTAAAGTGTGAGCTTGTACAAGGCCTGTCTTTGCTTCTCTCCCTGTCTTTCTTTCAGCTTTCTCTTTCTCTCTTTTTAGTTTCTGTTTATACATAATCCTGCACACTCATATCCACTCATTTCCTGTCTTTTTCAGAATGGGCGGGATCCCTGCCAAACATAAAGATGAGAAGTTGCTCATCTTTTTAGGAATCATTGATATTCTGCAGTCGTACAGGTAAGACATCTTTTTTGTTTGTTTTTTATTAAGAATTTTATGAGAGATTCAATTCAGTCGGCATATTACACTCAGTGTAAACAGCCATTTGCATCGTCATTGTGTCACTGTGAATTGACATGAGACATGCACACTCTTCACCACAGGGGTTGGAGCACAAGGACAGCCAGTCCTTTGTTCACTAAATGAATCATACTTGTACAAGCAATTAAAAGGGTCGAGTGAATTTATGTTGTTTTCTCAGGTTCATCAAGAAGATGGAACATTCCTGGAAAGCCCTTGTGCATGATGGGGTATGTAATTCCTTGTGTGTGTGTGTGTGTGCGCGCGTGTGTGAGTGACAGAGAGAGAGAGAGAGAGAGAGAGAGAGATTAATCCATCATACCCATTGTGACCTCTCTCTTTGTTTTTTAGGACACGGTGTCAGTTCACAGGCCGAATTTCTATGCAGACAGATTTCTCAAATTCATGGGCTCAACTGTATTCAAAAAGATTCATCGTAAGTCGCTTCTCTAACATAACTCCTGTATTCTGTACGTAGTATTTATGTATAGTCAGATTTACTGAGTTATTTCTCTCTCTCTCTTTCTCTCTCTCTCTCTCTCAGCTTTGAGAGGAGCATCTTCAAGGAGGAAGAGGAGTTCCCTCTATGTATTAAAGTCGGCCTCTCAGGAGTTCCTGTCTCCTCTCAAGGAGGAGCAGAAGGAGGAAAAGAAGGCTCAAAGCATGGACAATCTGGATGGAAATTGTAAGACTAAAGGAATATATTTACATCAAAGTTTAGGCATTTTAGGAGGTCTTGTTATCTAGTTTACCAGTATGTGATATGAAGATTAACATCATCTTTCATCTGTGTCCACCGTTAAGTGCATCAAGGATACAAAAACTGCTGCTAAGCTATCTTGTCATCTAAACTAAACCCTAGTAGTGTGTCTTAGAGTTACCACACAATGTAGTGCACTAAATAAAATAAATGTCTGATTAAGTCTGCCCTATAACTATAACAAAATATTACTCCTTCACTGCATTTTATGGTGTATTCATTCAGTCATTCGGGATCTGCTTTTTACCACAGTGTTTAGTTCCTCCAAGCACCCAGACCTGGTCCCAAGATCTGCTGAGCTGAGTCATTCTGCGTCTTTTGAGACCAACAAAAACGATGAAGTGGACCTTGGAAACAGGTAGTGTGTGTTCAGTTGTCGGATCAAAGCCTTCTCAGTTTGTCAGGGATTTAGAAAAATAACCTTAGTTTTAAACTGAGGCCAATGCATTTGAAGTTCCACCATAAGATTTGAAAAAGTAAAAATATGAATATCATCAAAACCGGAACCGCAGTGTTTTACTCGTAGCAGAATATTGTTTTCGCTGACACAATTGTTGTGTGCATTTGGGAGCATCATATGTAATGTTTGCACCATATTCATTTGTATTTTATATTGCATCCTCAGTCTTTATGAACAAAATTCTCAACTTAGGGAACTAGAGTCCTTAAACAGGTTCATATACTGTATGAAAATCAACTGCTGATTACATTTATTATTGCTAATTGTCTGTTTCTCCACAGTGAAGACCGACGTGCCTCCAGTTCCACAATTGCACTGGATGACGCCCTGCCTCCCATCAGCAGAAGCCTGTCAGACTCCGAACTGGATGTTTACTTGGTATGAATTACTTTATTTAATCAAGGTGGATAGATTTTTCTATTATATTGTCTAAAATTAATAATCTGATCAGAACTACTGCTCAGTTATTACTATTTTTATTTATCTTTTTAAAAATATTTATTATCATAGCTGCAGATACTGCAATAGTAATTTATAGGCCAACATTGCACAGGTGCATATTTAATGCTGCAGTATTCAGGTGGTGTTAGACTGTCATCGAATTTTCCATGAACAGTATATTTTTCAACAACACAGACTCTGATTTCACTAGTGATTCAGTCAAGTGAAACTGTGTTGTTATTATGATATTGTAATATTATTATCACACCATAAACAACATGGTGCTTTAATTGGGTCCTGCACACTTAGTGAGCGAGCTTTTTATTACACATACAGTACATCTTCGGATGTACTTGAATTTAGCGTCACTGGATGTCTCTGCATTTTCAGCCTCAGACAGTCTCACCCAGGAGACCCAGCTGGAGCTGATAAGTGCTCGTCTTGTGTCCAAGTAGTAAGCGATGTCCATAGATCGCTCCTCTTGTTCATCAGCTTTCTTGAGGCCTCTCTGCAAACCTTGTGGTGGTTTTGATGGACCTTTCTTGTGCTTGTGATGCACAGGAGACTGTAGCCCTGCAGAGAGACCGTTCTGAGTGCCACTGCTGCTTGTGGCGCTCATCCACTCATCCGTGTTTTCATTGGTCTTATTGCTCTTGGTGGCTTCTGCTTGCTGATCCCCCGCCAGCGAAAGCATCACCACTTGTCTTTGTGTGTCAGAGGCCAGCATGGCGTCTGACCTATGTGTTGTGGCAGTGATGGTTTCTGGGTATTTGAATTGCTTCTAAAGGTCAGCCATCAGCTTTTCAGTCTTTTTGATGTCCACCTCCCCTATCCCTCCCCCCCATACACAGACACACATTTCGACAGAAACAATGGCACGCCTTTCCGGAACAGCTTGTGCCATAGTTGATGTTTCTGCAGATGATGTCCACTTACAGCTTTTCTCCAACACAAGAAGTTGAATGAACTGGGGAGGACACAGTAGTCTGAAGTTCCTACACTGCAGCTTGGTCTGCCAAACCTTTCACCAAAGGATTTAACCATTTATCCATTACTTGCTTACGTCTTCCTGTGCACTTTGCTGCTTGCCTATGCTCACTATCCTTGCATGCAGCTTCTTCTTTGACTGCCTGGTGTTGGTGGCTTTCGGGTCCCATTTGCCCCACCAGCATGCTGTGACTCAGCCGTGACTCAGCCCTCTCAGCTGCATCTTG
Source organism: Neoniphon sammara (assembly GCA_900302535.1). Classification (NCBI taxonomy): domain Eukaryota; kingdom Metazoa; phylum Chordata; class Actinopteri; order Holocentriformes; family Holocentridae; genus Neoniphon; species Neoniphon sammara. Next base: position 18,267 of record OMKZ01015716.1, on the reverse strand, counting down.
TGCCCTCTGCTTCTTCCCAGTTTTTGTGACAGCCTAGGAGAAACCTTAGGGCTCTTTTGCTATGGCACTTTACTTACATAACCACAAAATCCTCATTCAGGCCTCTGACGCTGTTCTTCAGCAATGCTACTAAGGCTTTGTGGTAAGCCTGCAGACATCGTGGTTAATCTAATCTTAAAGCCCTTGACAGGAGACGGTGGGATTCATAAACTAGTAAAGGCCAGGACAAGGTATATTTAGGCCTTTAATTTATCGGGTAGCCTTTTGTCTTCAGCAAATTCCTGACTAGTTGCCCTGATAGATGCCATGTCCTTCAGGGTGCAGTATACACCCACTGTAACTGCATTTTTTCTGTATTTTTCAAGCTGTTTTATACTACTGAGCCCCAAAATATATAATTTAAAGGTGACAACAAAGATATTCTTTACTCTATAATCTTAGTTTTACTATTTATTTAACTATACACAGATAAAACACAATAAAGCAAGGTCAAAAACTAGTTTTTTCTCCCGCTTAACAGCACCTTTTTCTCCACTAAATTAAACCAGCATGATGACTTTTTTTTTTTTTTTTTTTTTTTTTTTAAATTTATTC
>OMKZ01015713.1:19701-41435 GCA_900302535.1 Neoniphon sammara | reverse complement strand
ATATACATCATACATCATTTATATATAAAACAAGGTACCCCTACCTTAATTTTGTCAAGTCATTTGTCTTCAGTTCCATGTCAAATGGCTCCAGTTGAAATTAAGAACTAAGACTATTAAGGAGTGTGATTTAGGTCAAAACTAAGACAATATATTGAGGGTTTTGGCGGAGTTCTCTATGTCGGGCTCTTTAAACAGCGAGAAGTTCAGTTGTGAAACCGTGACATTCATATATCAAGAAAATAAAAAGAGCGTTGAGCGTTGCTTTATCAAACACTATCGACAACCACCAGAATTACGCGTATCACGAGCCTTGTCTCTTTTCCACTCCACACCAGCACGTGGCGGTATAGATCCAGCTGTACTGGGCGCGAGCTTAAGACTTCCTGATCAACGACAGTCGTTCCTTCCGGCTCCGGTCCCATACCAAGTGGAAAGGTAAAAATGTACCCAGCCTAACAATCTAAATATATCTTCAACATCGTTTGTGTTGTGAAAGGATAATCCTCGGCTTGTGATTTGTGTTAATGTCGTAGTCAAATACCCTGACATATTTATGCCCTAAAAATTTTAAAACCACAGATATTTGTGTTGGAAATAGGAAAGTAACCCCGGCTCTGACATCCCTTGAACGGCTGCCATTTTTTAGCCTTAACACAGCCCGCTTTCGTATATAACAAATAAAAGGGTGCGGGGTTTGTGGCGTTAATTACTTGACAGTATGTCAGTTTTTCTATTTATCAAACCATTACTGTGAAGAGTACTACTTTGTTTCCATTTACGAGTATCCTCAGATTTTGCTAACATGCTATCGTAATCTAAGCTAGCTGTCGCTTCCCGTTCAGGCTGCTAGCATCGCACTGTTGACAAGTTTGGGTAAATTCCAAGTCTGGTTGTTGAAGAAACTAATTTAATTTGTCGCTTTTACAGATGCTGATGCCCAAGAAAAATCGCATTGCAATCTATGAGCTCCTCTTCAAGGAGGGGGTCATGGTTGCTAAGAAGGATGTCCACCTGGCCAAGCATCCCGAGCTTGCTGACAAGAATGTGCCCAACCTTCATGTGATGAAAGCGATGCAGGTATGACATAGGATGATGTCTGGCTGTTTGGACTATGAATATGAAATATGATCATGAAGCTAAATTTAATGTGTTGTGGTGTAAGCAGATCTGGCTCACTAACATTGACTTGTAGAATACATTTGAAAGCTGTACTGAGTTATGTGTTGGACAATATAAAAGATTACATATTGGCTACAAGTGTGGCCATGATGCATGTGTGGTTTGTGAACAGAGCTTGAAATGCATGCTTCTTCTTTCAGTCCTTGAAGTCATGTGGGTATGTCAAGGAGCAATTTGCCTGGCGTCATTTTTACTGGTACCTCACCAACGAAGGTATCCAGTACCTGAGAGACTTCCTCCACCTTCCCCCTGAGATTGTGCCCGCCACCCTGCGTCGCCAGACCCGCCCTGAGACCGCAAGGCCCAGGCCCAAGGGTAAGATCTGACTCTTACACCTATATGTGACTTTTGTAAATGCATGATGTTCACTTTTAATACGTGTGTTTTCAATACAGTTACTCTGAAAAGTCCCATTGTGCTGCTTGCTTTTCAAATTAAGAAAACTTAATTAGTAGGGGATGATGAATTTTACACACATTCTGACATCAGTCAGTCAAAATCGTGGACACTGACTGGCTGTCCAGTTGATGCAGACCTGCTGAGTGGAAGCATTCCACAGTGTGTGTCAAAAGGCTGCAGCCCCGACTCATTGTGAAGATTTAAACACAGTTTAGTGAAGTGTCAATCAAGATCATGTCCAATGATCACAGTAACTGAAAATTATCCTTTAATTGATTTAAAAAAAACAGGTTCATTTCAGAACATGTAAACTAAATATTTGTCCATATTCAGCTAGCTCAATTTTTTTTCTTCATGATGTTTCATTGATGTCTGACTTTATAGCACATTTAATTCCCAGTATCCCTTGGTTCTCTTACATTGGTGTCAGTACTGAGTTTCACTTGTCCTTTCCTGCTTTCCCTGTGGAGGAAATTGTGAATCATCAGTCCTCAGATCTATTCTGATTTCTCTGGTCTGAGTCTTAGAATTAAAAGTCACATGTGAGTAATGTAGATGGAAATTAGCATCTTTTTCAGTACAGCTGAAACAAGACTGATGTAACATCTGTCTGTACCATTAAAGAAATATGGTTTTGTCAGATGAAAGATGGGCTGTTAGAGCAGTGGCTTTTTAAGTTTGGTCCTTGAGTAGATCCCCAGCATATTACTAATTTTAAATTCACTGCTGTTCTGCAAAGTAAAACAATTTGCACGATTGGCTGTTTCAGCTGTTTTAATGTGTTACTTTTTATTAAAATATGCAAAGTTTTTCAGTTTGATCTTGAATGAGCTACTCAGACGGGAGGCCACATATTTACAAATAGTGTTCCCTCTAGTATATTTAGAGAAGATCCTTGATGTGAGCGCTGAAGAACCCTCACACTAATGAGCGCCCACGTTCCACTTTTGTTAAGTGAAATTACCATAGTGAACCTTGAGCTGAATGTTCTTTCCATCACCTATGACACCCACTTTTGTCTTTCTTCAGGAATGGAAGGAGAGAGGCCCGCTCGCCTTAACCGTGGAGAGGCCGACAGAGACACATACAGGCGATCTGCTGCACCCCGTATGTATAGTGCTGACAATATAACAGTCACCTTTTGAATTTAGTTGCTCTTGTAGCCTTGTGCCAAGTGCACAGAGTTTAAATTATGGGCAGCATGAAGGCTTAATTGTAATGGGAGAGTTAGTACGCTTTTCCAGAATAATAGTACACCGGTTGTGCCCGTGTTGGCACAATGAAAGCAACAGAAGTAAAAAAAAAAAAATTCTGAATCTATATAGTGGAATTACTTCATCAAGCTAGAGCTTGATAAAATAATTCCACTGTATAGATTCTCTGCTGGCTAAAATGTGATGATATGAGGCTTCTAAGTTGTATTGCACAGTGCTCACTGATAACTTTTCCTTCAGCTGGTGCTGACAAGAAAGCAGAGGCCGGCGCTGGAGCAGCCACGGAGTTCCAGTTCGTAAGTACTACCTAATGAAGACCTCATTTTTACCTTTATGCAGGTTCTTTGAGTAAGATTGAATTTGTCAAAAGCATATTCTGGCCTTATTTCTTGATTAGCATTTGAGCATTCCAGCACTTCTGTTGACAAAAGTTGCTTGAAATTTAATTGACACCATGTTAGCTTGTACCTCAGGTTATCCATCAGTTTCAGTGAGGAACCGAAAAAGCTAAATGCAGAGACACTTTCCTGCACACTGAGACAGTAACCTGATGGAAAAAAGACTAAATTGCAATATGTGATTAAGACATTGGCAGGATTTAGTAAACAGTTTGTATCACTGTTCTCTAGTCAGTTTGTGACATGAGGGTACTGTTTAGTGCCAGTTAGTTTCAGTACTGCAGTATCACAGTCACAGAATTCTGTCCTGTCTATAACCAAGTTTGATTTTTATGTATCAAAACTTCCCCTTTTCTCTCCCACAGAGGGGTGGCTTCGGACGTGGCCGAGGACAGCAGCCTCAGTGAATTTCTGTATCACTTTCTGTACAATAAAAAAAATCAATACAGCTTGCTTGTCTCTCATTATGCATATAATCATGGTGAGTGGGGGAGGCTGATCATGACTTAAGAAGTTAATAGTTGTAATGGATATCCAGGGAAGCATCTATCTTTCAGTCTGCCATTGAGTGGAGGCCATTTGGCCACTTAGAAGTGAAGACTGACCAAAAGCAGATTTTCTCGGTGTTGACTGCAGCAAACAAATTAAAAGATACTGTAGATGAAAACAGATGAGAACTGGAAGTGTTGGACTGTAAGTTTGCTTTCAGGTTGTCTGAAGGGGTGGCTGAGGGGGAGGTAATGTAGCAGCCTATTTTCTAAGTGCCTCTGACTTGAAACAGAGTGACTTTTACATAAATGAGACATTTTGTAAAACTGAATTATTTACTGTGAATACATAGCTATCTGAAATGAGTTATCTAACCTGATACCCACCACTTGAAGGTAGTTACACTGAAAGATGAAACTAGTTATGGTATGTGACAATTATTTGTAATTTGAACTCAGTTAAAACATTTATAACTTAGATCATCATATTCATCATGTTCAGTGATGCATTTGAGGTAATATTACCAAACTGGATATATGCATTTTGCTAATGAATTTATGAAATCCACATTTTGGTGTTCCACTTAATCTTTTGTAATAAACAAGGTGTAGAGCAGACAGCCCAGGATATGTCTGACATAAAGGCAAACAGTAATGACACTGGGCTGAATGTGAAATACTGGTGTTTATTTGTTGGCACATTTATATTACAATCTTCAGTCTTCTCGCACTGGTTTATTCCACAGTCCCAAATGACAAAAGAGGAAAAAAAATTCCAGTGACACATATACCTTGGAGAACACAATTACAACAAATATGTAGGTAACTTCAAGGCTGAGGTCAACGGCTAGAAGTGCACATGTGTTTAATTCATTCAATTTAATACCAGATGTTTTTTTGGGTCATTTTAACAGCATTTTTTTTAAATCAATGTGTAACTATGGAAGTCACTCAATTAAGAAAATGATGTGACAAAAATATAATTAAAATTCTATTAGGCCAGCTATGCTAAAATAAACTGACAGCAGAAAGATAAAATCCTCAGTTGCAGTGATGTGCTTTAGTAGTATTCTTTGACCACAAGATGGTGCCAACTATTCACCTGGCGAACAGCATTTAAATCATCACCACTCGTGAATTAAGGAAATGACTTTCTTTATCTGAAGCTGCAATTGTTCTTTTAAAATAATACATCCTCTATTTCTTCCTTCCTTGCGGATTTTGCCAAAGTCCAGAAGTTTCATTGTTATACAAAAGAGCCAACTCTGATATAAGAGGAAGAAAGGGGTGATGTATTTACTCCAGCTTAACTTTACAAAACTCTTACCTCATTATGTGGAAAGATTTACTTTATAAATCCCAACCCCCCTGCACCTCAGCCTCTATATCCCATTCTATCTATCACGGAGGAACTGGCTGAATTTTGAGTTAGACGGGATCAGTAAAAAAAAAAAAAAAAATGACACTAACCATTATTGACCAAAGCCAAAGTGGGACCTCTGGCTAGAAGGGTGCCATGTTAGCTATATACAAGACATTATCTTGTCAATAACACAAGAGATTAAAGTACAATCAGGAAAAAAAGGATAAAGAACAAGTGGTCATAATTGTTCAGGAATTGGCTGTTACTTGTGGAAATCCTCCTCACATTCATTTTAACAGTACCTGCCATTCAAATCAAACCACCGTGAGCAAACTGAATCCCTTATCAGTTACTCAAAGTCAGGTTTTTACCCCGTTTACAAGTTCATCCCGTTGACATCTAACTGCACACTCAGAAGAAGACTGAAAGGCCGTATCTACTGGGAATCTTACTGGAAGTGCCAGGACATAATAAACCAAGACTTTGGCCACCACACCTTTCTGATGCACAGCAATAAAATCCCAGTTCAAAGTCTCCAGGTGTTGTCAAGGAGACTTCACAGACTCAACTAAGTGACCCCACTACCTTTCACCTTTACTTGTAGAAACTAAAATTTCTTGAAACTCGTGGGTTATCACAGGACAATATTGGGTATAAGCACGATTGACAAATTGGCTAATGCTTAGGTTTTGTTGGGACAACGATGACCCCCGTAAACAAAGAATGGGAGAAAAAAGAGAGAAAGAGAGAGCCAGTAAGAGTCACCACTACTCTGTCACTATTCAGGCCTGCCAGTTTCTAAACAGGGGCAGATGACAACTATGTGGTAGAAATGACAGACTAGTGGTTTGGAAACTCAGACTGCAGCAGATGTCCATTTTATAGCTCGGCCTAAAAAAACAAATTGGGGGGGGGAGGTAAGGGAGTTCAATTCATATTTGCTTTGGTCTAAGAAAATTTAAGAATTCTGAAAATATTGATTTTATAAATAGGCTCTTCACTCTCACTCACAAACACAGCCACACAAAGCCAGCAACATTCCTTGTTCTTTAGCCTCAGATGTACTGTACGCTATTTCTCAAGAGAAAATCCTCAGAAAAAAACCTCAAAGCCAATGCCACAAGATCAGTCAATTCTTCCAGCCTCGGTCGAAAACGACATGTAGCACTCACAGATGTGTAAGAGAAGTGTTTGTCATTTGTACTCTCAACTTTGATCTATACAGAAATAAACAATTTACAATAAAAACGTCTTACATGCTATCTACAGCGCCTCCAGTTTCACAGTATTGAGCCAACTGCTCTGTGCCACATCAAGGCAAGTGACGCAGCTTGGCTAAAGAGACTTTTGCCAGACGTTAAAGAGAGAGAGAGGAAAAAAAAATACTAGTATCCAAAAAGCATTTTACATGTTAAAAACGAGGTCTCAAACTGTACAAGGCTTGTTTGTTCTGCATCTTGCCAAAACAGCATTTTAGATTCCGTTACTTTCAATATCAAGCAGGTGTTTTGAGTGTTTTTGGGGATGCAGATTAAATACTAAATAAAGGGTAAAAAGAAAAACATAACCATATTGAAAAGTGCCCACTAAAAAGTCACCTGTGCGATGTTATGAACACATTGTAAACAATTGCTATTAACCAAACTGAATGTGAGGAGTAAAAATAATGGAAATGGGTTTGAATAACTTAAGTGATATGTGCTGCATTTTTGAAAGTACAAGTCCATGATTCTGAAATCTGTACTACTTCTACCCTCTCAGTATATGGAGGAAGACTTTGCAGTCATTCACAACTAAGAATAAAAAAATTATACATACCAGAGGGATTAAAAGGAGGTAAAGACACTGAGGAGAAAGATGGTTCATTTTACATTGTGTGTTGACATTCTTTCATTCTTGCTCTCTCTCTATATATGCGCTCTTTTCAAGAGTGAAACCTGTAGTGATTGGCTAGCTTCCCAGATTAGGGAGAATCATACTTGACACTTGAAATTGAAAGACTGTATCAAGGGGCCATGTCCTTTTGATTAATGCGCGAGACATCAACAACCACAATAAGGAGCAAAATGAAGAGAATCCAAAGACCTTACCACAAAAGACTATCTTTTGCACAGTCAGCATCAGGTCACTCTAGTGAGTGAGACACAACAGAACAGTGCTCATGCAAGACAAGTCACTTCCCACAATTCTGTTCATTCAGATACAGAGAACATTTCCTATCCTTATAAGAGGGGAGAATACACTAATGGGCACATTCATTCACAGAAAAATAACCAAAAATAGGAGGAGACGTTAAAAAGACCACCAAAAGCCTTCAGCTTAAGCACTAAGTATACACTTTTACATTACAACAGTAAAAAGTAGTTCTTGCATTCAATAAACACCACGCTAAGGGCGTGTTAAGGAAGGAGAATGAGGGGAGCAAGGGGGAGGGGGCAGGGGACATTTCATGCAATTGTCAGTAAAAAGAAAAAAGAGGGGTCAAAAATTACATTTACATTTACAAAGTGTTTCAGACTATTCACCCAACACTTGTCATCAAGTCTGTGCCACAGCTCTGGCACAAAGGAGTTGGCAAGGCAAACCATGTTATTGAGACAAAAAAAAATAAAATAAAAAGGAACATGATAGGAAGAGAAGAGAAAAGAGAGAGAGAGGGAGAGAGAGAGAGAGAGAGAGAGAGAGGAAAAACAAACAAAAAAACAAAAAACAATGATACAAGTAAGAGCGCAAGTGGTGGCGAAAGCTCCGTGGGTGTCAGTGTTATGTTTTAGTTATCTGATACCCGAGACAGAGCTCTGATTGATGTTGTAGGTAGGGGAGAGGTCCCCACCTATCGTGGCCACCAAGGGTGTTCCGTTACTGGTCAGGCAACTCTCTTGGAGAGCCTCGAAGTAGGTGGCCTGCACAGGCTTGTGACACTGCAACACTTGTATGGCATCGTCTATTTTAAACCATTCCCTTTTTCTCCCTGTTGACAGAACAAGACAGCATTGTTGAACAAGTTCAGACAGATGCAAGAGGCAACAACAACAGAGGACTGTTAAAATAAATAAATAAATAAATAAAAGACAGAATTAAGTCTTCAGTAATTATCAGTATTGTACACAACATTAAAGTGAGAAACACCACTGGGAACAATAGAGCCGGTCTTAAACTCCCACCAACAAATATACAATAAAATCCCAACTGTGATATCAATTAGGCCTGGAGAAAAGCCTAAGACTTTAAAAGCCACAAACACCATGTGATTGCCTGAGAACTTTCCCCATATGATCCCTGTTTGGAGAAGGAAACAAATGCTGCACTTTACCAATGTTGACTGAGTCCTCCCAGTCCTCCAGGACCTCTGTTACAATGAGAACGTAGACATAGGTTCTGTGTTTCCTCTCTCGGTTCTGTCAAGAAAAAAACAGCCCTTTATTACTTCTCAATCAGAGCATAATATATTGAAACTCAAATATGTCCAGGAAACATCTAGAGAACTTGTGACAACTCACCTCAAATACTCCAACTAGGCGCCCTAAAGTCCCCTTAACACCAGCCTGTTCAACAAAATAAGGAACAATAAATTAAAATATGGATTACAGGATACTAAGAATAAATGTACACTGCTCAGTTCCTGCATTGTTGCTGAATCCAAATAATCCAAGAGTTAAAATAAAAGTCAAGCAGTCCCAGTTAACTTTAAGCAATTAAAAGTTTAAAAGGGAAGTGCTCTGCTGCGCTCTTCAGTCTTACTTTCTTCAATAATGAATGTCATACCTTCAGTGCATTATTAAACTAGTCATCTAAGAATGAGATCTAATTTAGGCCTGCGCTCTGAGGGTAGGCCAACAGTTAAAAGACACCATTTACTTGACAATCTAAATTTTGAATATGGTTATTTATATTCATGAAAAGGCTGACTGGAAATTAGTTTTAGGACTCTGTAAATGCATCATAACTCAAACTACAGGCAAATGTTATTCCATTGATTAAAAACAGAATAAATGCAAAAAAAAGAAAAAAAAACCTTTTACAGTGTCAACACTTGTAAAAAAACTAATGTTTACTGTCACACACCCACAGTCCCTGTATGAACTGTTTCAGTTGTGTGTATTGAAAGATTGATGAGGTGACTATGCAGAAAATAGCCCAATTCTGTAGTCCTTGTCACTCTTCATCTATGATCCTACAGCCTAAGCCGTGCAACTGTCACAACCTTTTCTTCTGGAAGGATAATCGGAACTGTTTCATGTTGCTCATTACCGTAAAAACCCTTCTATCAACAACATATTCTCCAGATTAGATACAGATCTAACTTGTCCCAGAGGTGTGCAGAAGGCCAGCCTTAGACACAGAGCCAGGCCACTGCTGACATCTCTGCAGCCTCTTCTTCAGGTTCCAGTTTCATTCTATAAATAAATGTTGACTCCATGCACTGTAGTGCCCTAGTCTCAATCTTACACTCTTCGGACTTTCAGCAAGATCATATGGAAAGAGGCGGCCCACCACTACAAGCCCCAGCAAAGTGCCGGGGCTTAGGTAATAGGCCAAAAGTCAACCTGTGTTTTCAAGAGACTAAAAATGTTTCCTAGGTCATACATCCCTGTGACTAATTAAGACAACTGGGCATCATCTTGAAAGAGGATGTCGAGCACTGGAGCTGCAGTACAAATTATGCAATACTGTCCAGTGTCGTCATCATGTACAACCAGGGTGGATGCCTACTGAGCATGAGCTGTGGGTGTAGACAGCCAGCCAGACACAGGAACTCTGTGTAACCTTTGGCCTGCTCCTGAGACCTGTGTCTTTTCTATCATCCTTGGCCAGACTCCAAACCAATAAGCATAAGCAGTCAGTCCCCACTAATATGGACATCAGAAAAAGCTAGCGAGGATTAGGATATGTCCTGTTACACCACCGTCCAATAAGAGGCTTAGGAGCCAGTGTCGGTGGTGATGCACTGAATACCACTCAAAGTTACCACAGAGTTTCTCCACTGTGCCATACTGCCTTTTACCGCTTTTAACAAACTTCAAGAGTAATGTGACATTGCTATAGACTTTGACCCAGTGGAAAATGTGTTGGCAAGCCACGGGATCCCTTCAGCCGCCAAACGTAGCGGGTAGCAGCCAGGATAAGAGATGATATCAGCATCCATCACCGTGATGGGTCATAGACAGAATAGGCTTTGTACGGTCAATGACCCACCAAGGACTGACAGGCGGGCGAGATTCAGCGCCTCGTCCCTGTGACCAGCCTGTTCAAAATTCATGAGTGATGTATTCCTGATCCATGCCTGCTGATTTTATGGTACAAAGGTGGGATAGCTGATTTAAGCAAGGGGCTTAAGTTATATAAGCAAGATATTGATTGCCAATGAGCTCGTAAATTGTTTACAAAATGCTGTTGGATGCGACACCTCCCTCTGCCCCTTCAAAAATATGTAACAATTTGGACAAAAAAGAGCCAAGCTTTGTCCTTTGAAAACCACCCTAGACCTCTGTTAATAAGGGCATTCAAAATCATTCAAAGCCTTTTGAACAAGGCTACTGATGTTAAAAAAGAGCTGAAACATGCAAATGATAAAAGCTGATTGTGTTCCTTCACTCGCAGTAGTTATGGGCTGGATACTGCTGCACTGCAACCACTGGGCAGCCAGCGTTCAATCTCAGTGTGACCTCCTTTGGCACTTAAACACTGCTTTGTAACATGATGCTGTGATACAGCTTAGATGTTGCTAGGCTCTCTCTGTCCATGCAAACAGGATGACTGCACTGACGAAATGGGTTTTGAGAGCAAGGTATTAGACCCAGTGTTAAATACAGACATGATTTAATAGAAATGAAATACAATACATCTATTGAGGCTATACTCACACTAATTCACAATGCTCCAAATGGAAATCCATTTTCAGAGCAATATTCTTGGGCTTGAACAAGTCCAGCAAGGCATGTGTCATTTCACATTTTCGGATGGATACATGATTCAAGACATTTGTTTTATCATGTGCACAATGTGTACACAGGACTGCTTACCCCTTCAGTTCAGTTACTTAGAAATGAAAATAACTAGTGCTATTTAAATGTTCAAATGGAAGCTACTTGTGACGCACATAGGCCTGCTTATATGTAATATTGGTTCCTGAGTTCAGTAACAGAACAGAACCAACCTCTTCACACACTTCTCGAGCAGCAGCAACATTTGGCTCCTCTTCTGGCTCCATTCCCCCACCAGGAACAATCCACTTGTCAGGATGTCGACTACTACTCACCAGCAGCACCTGCACAGAATTGCAAATAAGACTTGTTAGGCACAACAGTCTTGTTGGTAAAGGTGTTAGTGTGTGTGTGTAAGCTACACAAGGTTAGGTGGTTTAGGCATATATTCACTGAAGTGTTAGTAAAAAGGTACATTTAGCGAAACCAAAGAATGAAGCTACCAGCCCAGGTGGCTCTGAAATTCAACAAGAAAGCTTCCAATTATCCTCTAACAACCTTGTGCCAAGTCATCTAGCTACGCAGTTTAAGGTATGTCAAAAGGAAAGTGGGAGATATTAAATATTCTTTAATATATTACTCAGGTGTGCATTATATGTTTGCAAGCACTGCTGTCAGATAAATTTGTCAGCTACACCACCCTCAGAGTTTGCTTTGCTTTCACATGAGTAGAGGATTCACAGTGTCAACAATCCGCTGTAGAAGGACAGATCTGGCTGGGTGCCCTTCTCATTGACAATTGTAAAAATTAAATGGTAAAAGTTGCTCTGTAGTGGCCACAATGATGCCTTTCCTGTAATCAGTTGTTCACCACTGGGCCTCTGCTATTACCAGAAAGAGGAATCGGTGTAGTCTCAACTTGTCTCCTCCCTGTTAGAATGTTACCACTACAAAGACATCTTTGTAAGTGTTGTTGACTGGACATCAGCTTCCCAAAGCTGTTCTGATCCAAATAACCCTTTAAGGGCAACTTTCAGAGATTTTCATCGGGAAAAGTCGAAGAAGAAAGCAACTGTGGCATGGTGAACTTTGTATATACGACTGAAATATAGATCGATCATCCAAACAGGTTTGGAGTTTATCGCCGTCTTAGAGACTGGACACTATAATAATTCTGGCCTTATACATAATTAGGTAGGTAAGGAGGGCGAAATACATTGTGTTGTAAGCATCAGGCTTCACTTGTGCCTGACGGCTAAAGCTAGCCTAGCTAGCGTTAGCTAACGTTACTTATGAGGCCAGTGTCTGGCTAGCAGCAGCATTAACGTTAGCAGTTAACACTAGTTAGCTCATCAAAGTTGTTGTAGCGTAATAATAATGGCTTAGCTGGACACTAAGGAGAGCTAAATCACATCACCTGCTCAACCGCCTACTTAAAATCACAGAGTTGCCACTCATCACAGCTTGTACTTTGGGCTGTGGTCGCTGGCCGACAGCCGGCTACCTACAGCAGCGACAGCGCTAGTTAGCAAGCTAATGTTAGCGTTAGCATGCAGCTAACAAGTGAACTCGATGTTCAATTGGTATGCAGCTGACTGGTTAGCTTGCTTTCCACACGGCTAAAGAAGCTTACATAACACTTGGCTTAGTAGGAAAAAAACAACTAAAGCGCAACCATGCAAGACAATATAAGAGGCTCAGAAATGGCCGAGCCGTTGTTACCAGCAGGTATAAAACACCAACTAAGTTAAAGATGTTAAATTCCAATGAGAGAAGACACAAATAGCAGATACGGTCGCTAGCTTGGCCCGCCAGCAGACACTGCATGATCCTCGGACTCACCTCCTCCTCAGTCTCGCTCCTGAAACACAGACAGGCGGCCCGTTTCTTGTAGCCATCCCCATCGTATGTCCGGGTTTGGTTTGACTTGAGCTTCATCATTTCGGGGCTCAAAAGTTGAAAAGTGTAGCTAAGTTTACCCCTAAGAAAGACGATAAATATAGACGAAAAGTCCTTCTCTGGGGAACCTCGGCGTTTTACTTAAAAGAAATAATTTCTTCTTCGCTTCATTTTCACAAACCTAGGCACATCTACGGCACGGTCGCCATTACAAGAAGCCGCTACGCCCACGACGTAATTTAACCTTTGATAGTAAGGAGAGCGTAAGAAAATCACCTATCGTGCGTTGAAGAATTGAGGCAACGGATGGGGAAAAACGCAATACCACGCTCTGAGTACCATGAGCCGGCGGTGGAAACTGGCACTTTTGGCTCAAACTAGCCTGCTATAGCCACTTGTCTGAGGTTTATTTAATTCGCACTTGACTCCAGTTTACAAACCATTTAAATTTAACGTTGTCCACTCACGATGCAGTCAAAGTTGCGAAATTGGATACAGAATTGATTCATACCGTATTTGATAAAGCTCAGTTTCAGCACCGCAGGTAATGGACAGCGCCAGCATGGTCCTCAAAACTGATTCAACAATGTGAACCAAAATGGTTGGCTACATCGTGAGATCATGGGCTCAGCTTGCGTATGATTTCATCAGGAGTAAACAGCACGTCCCTAATTTTGTCTTATTTTCCAACAATTACATCATTCTGATCATCTCCGGAAACGAATGGTTAGCCTTTTGACTTTTGATATGTGATATAGCTAAAAGAAAAAAAAGTAAATATAAACTATTCTCCGAACATTTCTTGTCAGAAGTTGCCACTGATGTACAATGAACTAATCTGACAGTTTTCCATCATCATCCCCGTTTTTTGTCTCCATGTATCTCCATGTATCAGAACTTCGTTTCACAAACAAACGTCTAAAAGCTATATGCAAGAAAATGGAGTTAAAGATGATCGTTTCTTGGAGTACTTCCGTGTGCGCTTTCTTTCTTTCTTTGTCAGAAAAAATGCTATGGCGTGACCAACTTTAATTGACACATACAATTTCTGCTGAGACTGTATCTGCGTGTTAATGCAAACGGTAAATGTTACACTATTTTTGTATCTTCCCATTATCATTTGTCTTAAATGAATCATATTGAACAGAAATTTCTTCATGTTGCAAGAGTGCATGCATAAAGCAAAACCCAAAAGTCAGGTGTTAGAGATTTTCTTCAAACGGAAACTACCATTTAGAGGTCCATTGTACTCGCTTACAAGCTAGACCTCAAATCAAAGGAAAATCCGGTTGTTCCAAATTTCATACCTTTGCTTTGAAGAATTTGTTTATTTGTTTCGTGATTTGGAGGACAGTTTCATTGAGTATTGACTTTGAACACAAACACATTTTAGATGTTGCAATCAGAAATTTCTTCAGAATATTTATAAGCAGCTTTTCAGGAGTAAAAGTCAAACTGGGACAATGAAATGTTAAGGTTGTCAAAGTGCAAGAGCTAAGTCTAAGCGTTTTCACAGGAGTTACAAGTTTCATTGACATAGGGTCACTTATATAGACCATATCGATCACATTTGTATAGCATATTTACACAAGTTCAAATGGGAAACAGTCGCTGTGCCACAGTTTGGCCTTGGTCAGGTAAAAAGCCATGAGACAGCAGAAATACACACTCACCAATCACAACCAGTTTTCCTACACTGACCAATCTAATATGTGGCTCTTAGGTGACCGACTGATCAAATTCAATGACATTTTATCAACTACATTTAGATGTGGCATGCGCCCCCTGCTGACTTCAAATTGCACCTACACTGGGATTAGAGCAAAGAGACAATTTTCATCCAGATTCTCTCCCAGGTGGATCTGCAGACGTGCAATATTTTTTGCTGCAAATGTACAAACACGCCAACATACATACAGGCTTGCAGGCATACAAGGCAGTGCAGAGTAGCAGGTTATATGTGGGATTTGTGTGTGTGTGAGAGAGAGAGAGAGAGAAAGAAAGTGAGAGTCTGCCTGCCTGTCTGTCTCTGCCTCTTACACAAACACACACAAACAAATAAATGTTTGCTTTGAGGCTCTCCGCTATCAGTCAAGAAACAACTGACTTTAGTTCAAAGCACGTTAATAGTCGGTGGGACGAAATCAACTTCGCACACTTTTGCTGAGAATTTCTTTTTCGAGAGAACAGAGGACTAACCCAGTTTTAACTGTGTCGATGCACCGTACTTTCCTGCCTACTCAATAGTTCCACTAACATAAAAGTGCAGTATCAGAAGCACAGAATCAATTAATCAATGACAGGGGTGATGAACGTGTGTCAGAACTTTCAATGTCAGTGTCTTCAATATTGGAGAGCGCGATCCAATGGCCAGTGAGGCTCTTTTCATCCAAAAATGTCTGTGAACATCAGCAGATACTGTATTTAGACAAAACTTCTCACCACTCACACTGTCATATCAAAACATGTCTGTCACTGGACGTCAAGAACAACTGCACACCCTGTCATATATAGAAAAGACAAAGTCTAAACCTTGTCTTACGTACATTTTTAAAAGTTTCATCACATTTGACTAACAGTAACATCGGCATATAATAAATATAAGTAACCAGTCTCTTCACACACTTTTTTAACAGTTGTAGTAACAGCTGTAACCTAATACATGCATGCTGTTTATATTCTATCTTTATTATCTATATGTATTTGCTTCATTTTTTTATATCATTTCTACTGCTTCTATTGCTTCTTTGATGTTTCCTTTTTCCACTCATATCCAGTTTGTCTCTTTCCCATGGTGATTCCTATTGCTTTTGCTACTGCAAGGGCCCAATTTTCCCCCCAAGAGATCAATACAATTTCTCTTTATCTTATTTACCTATATTTCCTCTCAGGTTTCCACTCCTCACAGAAGCTGACGTTTGAAGTTTGCCTTGCTTTCCTCTCACTACATCTCAGATGCCGCTGTGCCATGAAAGAAAATCCCCCACGTCCCCATGCAAAGTTTCATTCCAAAATGAAGTAAATGAATATCAACCCTCATGAGATGACTATGAAAACAAATCGTGGCATATTCTGAAGAAAAGTGGGTATATTTTGGATATTAAATTATGACCTACAGATATAGACATGCAGGTGCATAATTGGTATTTTTCTTTTTCTTTTTTTATGATGTATAGCTTTTTGCAGTGAAACCCTGCATATATATCAACGATAGTGGCTTTAAATTCCCCCAGACACGCTATAAGTGTTAGAATATGCAGGAATAAAAACATTTTTGACAGATAGAAAGAAAATACTTGTGTTGCCTGGGGGCAGCAAGGAGCAGTAAATTTGCAATAATAAACCGTAAATATAATTAAACTACAGCAACAATAAAGCAAATACTCATTAATGTTTAATCTTTATTTAACTAGGCAAACGAAAGCATTCTAATTTACAACAGTGTGGGAAAACTGCACAGGAGGGAGGGTTACACATTTTTAAACAATCCCTTATAGGAGTTATTGAGTATTTCATGTACTGCTGATCACTGAGCAGTTGCATGGGATGAGCACCTTGCTCAAGGGCACTTTGTTGAGGGAGGGGAGAGCATTACTGCAACACTTCTCCTACACAGAATTTTTGATCAAGTCTGGGGATTCAGAGTCGCCATCTGGTCTTCACTGCAAAAGCCAACAGATTTTATGGATTTTATTTTTTATAAACACAACTTTCTAAAAGTTTTACCAACATATTTGCATGTTTTGGAAGAATATAGTATAATGTATCAGCCAACTTGTAATTTTAATATCTGTCCAAGTGTCATTACTTACAAAATCTACTACTTGTCTTGTTTCCATACACATTTATGGTCCTCACTTTTCTAACACAACACTTTTCTAACACTGACCAAGCTTGCAAACCGTCCAGTCTGTTATGGGGGAAGATTACTGGAGACCTGAACACATGATAAAAAGGCCTACAGCTACTAATTTAAAAAAAAAGAAAAAAAAAAAGAAAAAAAATATCCTATTTTTAAGAAATGTCATTTATCTCACTTTCTTTAAGAGGTCATTGCCCAAGGATAAGTGGTTAGTAATAAGTTACTAATTTGAAAATAAATAAATAAATAAATGAAAAAGGTTTGTTAATTCTGCACCCTTGACTGATCCCCTTTGTAATCAGGGTCCAAATTAAACCCCTGTTAATCAAACCAGTCAATTAAGCTGACCTGAAATGTGTTCCTTTGCAAAGGACAAATGGATCGCAAGCTAAATGCAATGTGTGACATTCTGCTGTATGGACACACATGTTGCAAAAATGGGCAAACTGTATAAATTGATCATCAAGGCTCATGGTTCATGACAAAAATAATCTCTCTCCTGTTCCTTCTTGTGCTTTCTCATCCTGTTCTTGTTGTTCAGGACAATTAGCAGAGGTTTTACACAATTAAACACATCTTTATAGGGTCATACTCAAGAGGTTGCACTTTAACTATCTGCAGTTGCTAAGGCAACCCCACTGTCTTTGTAAGTCTCCGATGAACCATTCACACACAGCAGTAGAGCTGCAGTCCCTCCCATCTCCAACAGAGGGTACTCACCTCTTTTGGTAAATCTGTGAGCCAGCCTTTAAAGGAGAATGCCACTCAATTTAACTATTCCCATATGCTATTCATCATCAGGTAAGAATAATAAGAATAATAATAATTATCATCATCATCATCATCATCATCATCATCATCATCATGAACTTTATTTATATAGCACTTTTCAAAAACAAAGTTTACAAAGTGCTTCACAACATAAGACATGACAAGGCAAAAAGCAGTAGCCTTGCATAAAACAGTAACAGATTTTAGAAGCCCACAAGATAAACAAAACAGGATGACACCCCCTGACTTAACCCTCATCGCTCATATTAGAGTCTAAACACTGTTTGGTCACTATTTTATTTGCAAAGTAAGGTAATGAGAGCTGATACACAGCCTTAGACCAGAGACTCACTTAAAGAATGTGGATTTAACAACTGTTTGTCCAAATTTTGACATCCAAAGTTTTATAAAAACAGCTCTATTAGTGCTGAACCAGGTAAGTTCAAAAAAGTTGTCAGTCACACTGACAGGCACAGGACATGAGAGTATGAGTCTGAGAAGTGGATTGCGTTTGAGAGGGAGCTGCTGCCTTTGTTATGAATGACACCTGCAATGCTGGTGCTCCGACCTGGATCACTTTAAAGTGAAGCTTTACATCCGAGGTCACTGCTGCTGTGTGTGAAGTGATTTTATTAAAGGTGAGGGTAGCTGAGCCGGAGAAGTGAGTTAAACTCACCTCTTGGTAAAAATACTATCCTTAGTTCAAATCAAGGGTGTGCTTTTGATATGGCTCAACTGATAGCACAGCTGTCTATCTTGCAGGCAATCACAGGACTTCAGGAGTCAAAACGGAGAGCGACTCACCCTGAGAGGAAGCTGAAGTCCTGACAGCTCAGCTGTCAATGGTCCCTGTAACACCATGTCACGTTTTAATGCTGAAATTCAATGGCATTCACCTTAAACATGAAGTTTGACTGTGAGAAGAGTATAGAGAATTGTCCTTGGTTTTGCTTCTTCCAATCTACAGTGTGACTTTTTGGCTGTAAAGCTGTAAAATGACCTCAGTATTTGTAGTATTTCTAGTATAGACCTTTTTTTGCAGCAGCAGCACATGAAATAGTAGGTAAACGCAGGTGTTATTAATCACATAAATGCAGGTTCTGTTCTATTTAGGTACATAATCTTTATTAATGTGATTACCTACTATTTCACGTTAAAATGGCTGCTGTGAAAAAGATCCCTTCCTTATAGACAGACCAGTCACAATCAGAACTTGAAGTGCCGGAAAGGTAAATGAGCAGGTAAATTTGACTATAGTATTGTCGCTTAACATGCTAATCCCTCCATTAAAGATTTATGACATCCAACCAAAGCCTATGAATGGGCACAGTTTTGTTTGGCCAAAGACTGCAAAGCTATTGGCAGCATTAACCTTTCGAGCACCTTTTTTTCTCTAGGTAAGGTATGCAAGTTAATGACTAAATAAGCAGGAGATTGCGTTGTTCTGCCCAAGGCCAGTATAGATTGTGGTTGTCTTTACACATAAGGGAGGCAATTTATTTTGCTTTAATTTTCTGCACTTAAAGTAACATCACTCTCTCTATACATAATATCCTTGCTAAAGAGTCACCATCTCAAATCATTATCTGGTGTCATTATATCACAATTATGCACAAATGACGTTTTACTGAAAACTGGGAATAAAGTAAAACAAATGAATTTGCATCTTCCTTATCAGTTTTATTTTGGCAATGTAATAATCAAGCATTACTGTTATTTAGGAATATTTCACCAGCTTCTCAGTGTTTCGCCAACTGTGTGTGCACGGTTTTGTTTACTACAACGCTCAGGCTAAATTACATGAGCCTTAAAGTAGAAAACATGCTTTGTGTTTCAATACAAAGCGCAAACAGGGCAGCGCTTGCCTCCTTAATGATAGGTTAATGAAGATAAGTTGCAAAGCTCACATGTTAAGCCATTTGGAGAAAATTAAGCTAAATGGCTATAACCAGCAGAGGCTGCTATCATGCCAGTTAAAACTGGACTGAACTGAAATTTTTAGAGGCATTCTTGACTTGAGACAATGATGTGTCTTGTGCACAAAGACCTGAGACTTTCAAACAGCAGTGAAGTTTCAAGTGGAATAGGAATGCTTATATCTTCTCATTAAATTTCCAATGAAATGGAATATTTTAAGATCAAAGGTATATTTAAATTTAACATCCGCAAACTGTTCTTTACATGTTGGAAACACACAAACATACTTGATTGGCACACTGAATACTGAAACCAATATTGCTGTCCTATCACTGACAGCAAACCTATTAGGAGAGACTGGTAGCATTGCTAGTAGACATAAATACTTAATTCTTTGCATTTTGCAGTTGGTGCTTAACATCAGCAGCCATCAGTCCATGAGTATGGCATTTAAAATACACCAAGTTTGACATAACCCTTATATTAAGCTGCGCTTGTGTAAAGAAAAAAAAAGCAGAAAAAAAACAAAAAAGAAAGAAATCTGCATGATATATCAATCATAACATGGAGGCAACAACAGTACAAATCTCTTTAGTCTGTGCACCAGTGATCTAAGAATAAGCTCCTTTGCATGATTTTCCTGAATGGGATACAAAGGCATATCCTTGTTCTACATATTCTACTCATTTTCTATGCATAACCAGAGCATTATAGTGGCAATTACATCACATGTTAACTCCTCTAATTAAGAGCATTTCCCACTGTATTCACAAGGCTATTTCCAACTCTAAAGAACCCTCAAGGTCAAATTTCTAGGTTGTGAAAAGCAATGTAACGCAATTTGTGTCGGTGTTCAGGGATGCACTGCAAATGAAACAGACCATTTTCATACAAACATAGTCTGTAACACAGCCAAGCTGTAATGTAGCCAGCCTCTTATATAAAAAGCTTTTAGAGTTCACAGGTTACACCTGTGGTGAGTGTCAGCCAGCCAGCATCTCAACCAATATATCACTCACACATGGAGCATATGGCCATTCTCCCTGCCCCGTCTGGCCTGTTTCATCTGTGTGAAACATTGCTTCAAAAGGGAACTGTCAAACTGATGCATTTCTATGTCTCTCAAGTTCTGTGTTAGAGTCAGAACCTCCTTTTTATATAATCAATAAGACTATCACTGGATGGACTATTGACATATTATATCCCTTTGTGAACAAAATTAGATGAGACAAACCCCTGATGAAAAGGGGCAAGACTGCAACATTGTGTTTTTATTCCAGCAATTATATTCTCCTCCTCCTCCTCCTCCTTCTTCTTTTTCTTCTTCTTCTTCTTTTAATTATTATCATCACTATAATTTACTGATTTACTTAAAAAATAGATCAGCCCTTATCAGGTTGCGCAGGTGCCATCATTATTTTATTTATTTATTTATTTATTTTACAAACTAACTAATTTAACCTTTAATTTACCAGGCAAGTCAATTAAGACCAAATTATCTTTCACACTTAAGACCTGGAAAGAGACAAAAGGTGTTTGAGCTGTGATAAGCTGAGGGTAATTGGAAATACAAGAACTTGTGCTCGTGTAACTTTAGGCATGCTGTATGCTGCAGGAACCCAGGATTAGCCTTCTACGAATGTCATCAATACACTGAAATTTTGTGGACTAAGGAGTGACAAGTTTGAATCATTCCTATAATGCAAGCATGAAATTAGAGACGTCTGGGGGCAGGCGATTATGTCTCAGTGGTTAGTCTTTTTTACTGGGATTTTCACTAGGGACTGGAATTAGCAAGGCTTAAATTCTCTCCGCCCCATGGCTAATTGAAACAAGTAATCTCCTGAGTTTGCATTGCACAGAGGGACTGGGAGGACTCAGCTTAACATGATATCCTCAGAGCAGACACATTAAACAAGACCAAGGAGTCTTCCAACCTAAATCTCCTAAAGCATTGCAGTTGAAAGCAAAGCAGGAATGGGTCTCTTGGTGAAAACAACTTTTGTATGCATTCAACACAGCTAAATTATTCAGTTATTATGCTAACTCACTAAACAGAAATAGAACACTTATTTGAGGAGATGACAAATGGAAGAAAGTGGATGCTTTATTGAGAAATAAAGAGATGTAAAACACTCTGTTCAATAATGTGCACAAGTTAGCTCTAATTTTGCACGCAGTATAGTGTCCCTTGACAGCTCACAAGACTGTCAGCCTATAGCAGTGTGCTTACTTAGTTGGAATTTGCTCCAACAAAGCTGGGTATGAATATTCAGTGGCTCAGCTGCCTCCAAGACCCATAGAGAGATACATGCTG
>OMKZ01015713.1:0-17109 GCA_900302535.1 Neoniphon sammara | reverse complement strand
TTGAATCACGAAGGAGAGCACCCTTGTTGGGTGGTGGGTAAACCGTGTGTGAAGCATCCATTGTCAGTCACTGCGCTGTACAGATGTGCAGCCTCCTGGCAGTCGAAGGAGGACTGGAGGCAGCGGTAGAACTGCTGATGTGAGAAACCTACTGTGTGTACCCCAGAGCAAACTTTAATATGTTCATTACATATGCATGGTTGTTACTTCAAGGGCATTTTTCTTTACCTTGGTGACAGAGATGTACATTGTGGTTAAGTTACATTTACATTTTTTTTAGCTGCTGGCATACAAAATAGGGTTGAAGATAATAGTCAAGGATCACAAGATAAGCAAAGATACAATCACATTATGGACCTGACAAAGGAAGCATGGTGGTAACAGTGCTTCCATTTTGGGCTGGTCCCTCAGGCCTGATTGTGAGGGCAGAGATTAGCTTTGTGCTATCTTACTCTCATAGCTTCGCTTCATAGTGGGGGGGCTAGTATGATTGCAGCCAGTATGCAATTCGCTGCGTTCCCCATGAACTTGCCGCGAAGAGGGGAAGTGTTCCTCATATGAGTGGGTTAATTATCTAAAGAGACTGACTAAGCACAAAGGAGATTTTAATCCAATCTAGCACAGCCTCTGAGCTCCCACTAGATGGATTTTATGTCTTATGTTGGGTTATTCTTGTTGGCATGTTCTTCTCAACTGCAGCGACTGATAGCCTACCTGGATTTAGCTACAAAGCGCGCTTAAGAAATCTCCCCCAGAGACAGATTGTGTGGAATACTCAGGCTGTGCAATGTAACAGGGAAAGAGGTGCAGGGCTCATTCAAGCAGCCTTAGATTTACTTTACCAAGCTCTGCCTGGCTTATCTTGTCCTCTGTGTTAGTTTAGCAAGTGCAGACTCAGCGGAAGACCTCTGGTTTGCTTGCTGCTAAGTTCCCTTTTATATGTCATGGGGCAAAATGTAAGCAGCTATGAGCAGATAGCTCTGCTTCGTTCTGTCCTTAATAATACATGAGGACACACACAGCACAGATTGGCTTGCCCAGAGAGTATAATTGCTACTTTACATTTCAGTCTGGTGGCAAGAGGGTCATATAATGAACACATCAGGTGTCAGTTGATGGAAATCATAGTGATCAAAATGATTAAAACCATTTTGAGCTAAGAAGGGATAAGACTGATCATTTTCTCTAGACAGCAGAGAGATGTGAGGCTCTCTAGTGTCCATAGCTCTTCCAGTGCTGGTTCTAAGACCAAAACTGCAATAAACAAATGTGTGCACTGTTTCCCAAATCAGACCCATGGCTAAATCCCCGATAGACCTTTGTTGTTCCCTTTACAAAGACTTAACACTGGAAATGGGAAATGTGTGTGCAGTGTATATAGCCCAGGTTCCAGCTTCATTCTCCTCCCGGCAGACGCCATCTGCTCATTGGGGAGGCTTTCCAAACAGCTCTATACTAAAGAGAGGAGAAATGAGAACCAAGGCTGCACTACAAACACATACTTGCTTGATTTTGCCTATTAAAAAGAAGAGCACGTCTCTTAATCCTAAGGAAAAAAAAATACCCACACAAGCTCATGCCCATGTGTGCACATGCACAGTATGCATATGCACAGCCTAATACACATGCACAAACCCACATATGTGCAAATACACACACACACACACACACACACACACACACACACACACACACACACACACACACACACACACACACACACAGCTGTACAGTATACCTTCTGGATGCAGTTGGAATAAAGAATGAATTATTTTGGCATGTTTGGTAATTTATTGTCAGGATGGAGAAAATAAATCCTGCAATTATTGTAATATTTTTTTCCTATTACTCTGAGGATATCATTGTTGTATTTTAAATCTACTTATTTATATTTGTATTTTAAACAGATGTTTTTAGCTACAGATGTCATTTAGAAGGATAACCCATATTTAGACAATGTTATTGAACAGTAATTGTCTACGATATCCAATTGTTAAAGGACCGTGTAGTATTTTTGTATGTTTTAACCAATTTCCTACACAGCAAGCATACTTAACTATTTGACCCACCTTTTTCCACAGCATACCATACTTATTTAGATTTTAAATCATGAAAAAAAGAAAGAAAGGAAGACTACCTTGCCATAAACCAAATTTTATCTTTTTTTAATGAAGCATACATGCATGGAGAGAAGTACACAGCAACTGATTAGTGCAGTTCTCTGGAAACAGAGAAAGAAACTACATGTACCAGGTTAGGCCAAGGCTGAGGAGGGTGAGAAACAACATAATAACTAAGGCACAAGATATCTTCATGTCCTTGAACTGACACACAAGATGTTCATGTCTTTAATAAGCCTGGTACATGTAGTGGTTCAGCGGTATGGGATCTCAAGTATGTTTCAATTCTCTGCAAGTTAATTTTTGTACTGTACTAAAAGTAATGGGAGCGAGTTCAAATGTGAAACATTTAAAACTTTTAAGCATTTAAGAAGGTATGGCATGCTTTGGAAAATGGTCAGCAGTAATATAAAGCATGCACTTGTAGTGAATTTGTTGAAATGGTACCTTCAAGGGTATGAATTGGCTCAAATCAAAAGGGTTTTTCATTTCTAGATTCAAAAAGACAAAGTATCATATATTGTAAGTATCATATATTGTAATGGACCAATGATAGGCTGCTCAAAGGATTTATGATACAGGATGCCCTTATTCTTGCTGTTCAGGGACGAGCAACATAGGACGTTATTCAGCCTTAAATAAATCAAAAACTTTGAAAATTAACTTTGAGCCTCGAAACCAAATGCCATGTTAACAGAAACAGTTCTTATATCATTCCAGTTTTCTGCATTACAGTAGGCTTTCACTTGGAAAAAATACACCCCCAAATAGCATTTTAATGTAGCTAATATATCTTTTAATGTAATTTGCAGCAAAATACTGACTTGCACTGACTAGTATAAATTTCATAGATAGCATGGATTGGGGTCCTTATTATGTATCTGACATATCATTAATTCTAAAATAGTGTGCACAAACAATTGGATTTCAAATTATTAACAAAGGGAAGAAACAGCAACAGAATGATCCTGAAGACTGATGTTGTGTGTTTCCTGAGTCATCATACACAAAGATTCTTCCCAGGGCTGCCTTGTGTGAAATGGAGTGTGAAATGAGTGCACTTAACATCCCTGCAGTGGATTACACACATTATCTTACACCAGGGTACGAGAGCATCCTGCCTCTTACCTCTGGGTCTGTCTCCATGTTACGTTCACCTTTCCACACGTCCAGTTAACTACAGTATCCCTTTGGTTCCTTCTGTTCAACAAGTCCATACCACAGAATAATAGTGTGAAATAGTGCTTGATGCTTAACGCACTGTATTGATATTTACAGCACTGGAGTCAGTGGACAATCCCCCCCAACAAGTGCACAAAATCAACTTTCAAACAGTCTAAACTTGCTGCTGTTTTTTTTTTTTATCATCTTATCAAACCCTCCACCCTTCTAAAGCTTGTAATATTATTTGAAAACACAATTTGACACTATAGGCACGCCTACTATATCAAAGGAAGGTAAAGGATGTTGTGCTTTGGTAAGACATAATGGTGCATTGTGCAAAATTTGCCATGGGTTGATTGAAGTGAGAACTGTTTAGACTCAACGCACAACCATGGAATAGGCATGTGATTTGATGATAGATTAAATGGTCATTCTGATAGATTAAATGTGCACTCCACCAGTTTTTGTCACTTTGTGCACACTATTTTAGAATGAATGATATGTCAGGTATATAATGAGGACCCAGTCCATGCTATGTGTCAGATGAGTGTACAGAACCAACAGAACCCTACAGAACTGGTGAGGGCAGTGTTGAGACTCAGCTGCACGCATACAGGTGGAACACAAAGAAGAAACTTCATTGGAAAATTGCTCAGTGCTCCCTTAATATAAAAACACACACACACCCACACCCACACACACACACACACACACACACACAGACCTCTATTAAAGGAAAAATCAACCCTAAAATAATTTAACACTGTTTAAAAGTTATTGATGACGTACCTTTGATATCTGGGACAATTTTGTTGCTTTTCTTATTAATGTGGCTAAACAGCCAAACGTGGACAACATCATATCACATTGAGATTTTTGAGAGTTATTATTATTATTATTATTATTATTATTATTATTATTATTTAATTTCTTTAAACAAGTATAATCTTCAGAAACCTTATCTAAAACCTTTATATTCTGAATTAACATTTATTATTGTTTAAGTTTGTACATACAGAGTTGTAGATGTTGTATATGAGTTTTGTTGTGAGAATAAAAGTGAGGCTACCCGTAATTATAAGAGCCACTACAACAAAACGCACTGCTGCTGCAAAAGTCAAACACTGAGTTGTAACATGTCATTACAATCATTAACTTTATTTGTTCCCTTTCTAAGAAAAGATATGCAACATCTGCATTTTAATGTGTTAATTATCTTCAGATCATTTTTTCCCTCTCAATATGAACTTGACATCTGGAGTGAAACATTTGAAGGTTTAGCTGTGCCCGGCATAATCTCCATGACGTACAAAGGCTTTTCCTCTTTACCGTAATCACCGCCTCTTCTTACCAAGTCATGTTGAAATCCTGCTGTTATTACAGAGTTTAAGTGACCACCCTCCATGCCTTAAAAGGTACACTCTCCCCTGGAAATTGCTACTTACTTTCTGCCTGTTGCCTTCAATTAAATCTTTATAGAGCGGGTCTGGCGTTTAGGACTTAATTGCCTCTTTAGCCACATTTAACGAGTCTTCGATTTTAAAAAGCTGAGAAACTGGTTAAGATCCTCTGAAGTTTTTGCCAGGGAGGACAGGAGAAGGTTTTGCTTCCTCAGCCTCTTTACTGACCAGGACACACACATTGCAGACACACACACTCACACACATTAAGGCATTGCATATTTGGTTTTATATATTGTCAAAATTGAAGTTTATTGCACTAACATACACCAACAATTTAACAACCTCTGTTGGGAATGACTGAGTGTCTTTTGATGAAGAATGAAGATGTTTTCAACTTACCACAAGTGTCTCGATTGTGTAAACCAGACTCATTATTTAGACCTGTTTTGTGCAGCATGTATGTATTTATGTCTTTTTGATGTTGTTTTTTACCACTATATTTTGACCATCAGGTTTGCTGGAATGGGTAACCTGCTAAAAGTCCTAACAAGGGAAATAGAGAACTATCCACACTTTTTCCTGGACTTTGAAAGTAAGTCTGGCGGAGGAGCAGAAGAGAGGGAGAAAGAGAGAAATGTGGGGTGTGTGTGGGGGGGTAGTGTGTAACCTCTCAGCTGTTTCTTCTCTGTCAGCAGGTCTCTGCTCCCGATGACAAAGCCACAGAGGAGTCTGCTTAAGCTCCTCTTTTTTTTCTCCCGTGCTTCCCTCTGTTTTTCTTTCGCTTCGTCGTGACCTCCTGCTCTTTGATTTCTCAGATCTGCCATTTCTCCCATCTCTGCTCCAATAACTGATGATTGACTGATTTGTTCTTTTAATTAACACGACATGCACTTTTTTTCCTCTTTCTTTCTCTCTGTGTCTGTCTATCTCTTTCTGTTGCCTTTTTTTTCTCTCTTGCAGAAACCAAATGGGGAATCTGTTAAAAGTGCTCACTTGCACAGAGCTTGAGCAGGGGCCAAACTTTTTCCTTGACTTTGAAAGTGAGCACAGCTTCTGCCTGTCCCTCTGCCTGGCCAAAACCCCTTGACCCTCCCTCCTTCCCCTTTTCCCTTTTTTTTCTTTTCTTCCTTTATTTTTAATTTTTCATTAATCTGTCTTTGGCTGCTCTCTCCTGTCAAGGGTCATTCTATTCAGCTATTCAACTGTCTGTCAACCATCCTCCTTTGAATTTTTAATGCAGGCTCTGATGGCTGTTTTTATTATGCATGATTGATTTCAGTGTGATTTTAATATTGGAATTTCAATCACTCTACCCTGAGTTGAATAAAAATGGAGCTGACCCTTGACCTTTGCTATCTCCTGTTACTAACTTCACTGCATGACCCATTATGTGTACTAATTATAAGAGTCCCTTGCCATCGTCTAACCAAAAAGTTACATATCTTACATAATTAAATTTAATAACAAAATTTTTCATCATTTCCCCTTTATACTTAACTTTTTTCTCTGCCACTTTCTGCAGAATACAATCATCTATAATAAGAGTTCATTATATAAATTTGTAATTAACAAAGCAAAGATTCATCTAAATTCATCAGATATACAAAATATTCTCCTCTGCATGCCAGCTGTCATATTCTGGCCTATCATTGTAGTAAAATATTAAATTCTAAGCTGCATTTACTGTATATTCTTACTTCATTGCCTTATAATGTTAACTTAATACAAATGAGCAGTACTTTTAACACAGCAAATAGATTTGCTTTGGCCTTTTGATGAAACCTCCTACAGAAAAAACACAAACGCCTCCACAGTGGCATTTCGGCTTCTCTCACAATGCCGCCGACCTCGGGCTTTGTTTATTCGGCAAAGAGGAAATGATGGAGTGGAAAGGTTTTGAAATGTAAAACAGACCTCAGATGTAGAATTTTAATATCAGTGATGTTCTATATTAAGAGTTGGTCTTCTGCAGTTTGACTCTCTGTGCATGCTATCTGGGATTGTTAGCGGCCTGCAGAACTGGCTTACATTGTCTCACACAAATATAAACAATGTGTCTTGACCCTCGGACCAAGCCAAATTGGTCTGAGCTGTTAAATTACAGACGTCAGAAGGATGCCCATGTATTTAAATTACTTGGAGATGTATGTTTTCTGCAGAACACTGCTGATAATTTTAAGGTGCACTGTATATCCCATAACAAAGCATAGAGCGTATTCCTGCTTCAGCCACGCAGGTAATATGAAACTGAAAGCGAGTCAACCCCTTGTTTACCTGTAGGTTGCAGACATGGCAGAGTACAGTAGAACTTTGTTTATTCAAATTTCTAAAAACAGATATACAAAAAACAATGCGGACTGTAGGCAGCAATTTTCTCAACAGCCTAAATGCTTTGAATGTTTTGAATAGTGGTTAGTCCAGAATTTCAAAACATTTGAGTTAATTTTTGTGCCTGTTTTGTGTAAACTGGGTTCTACTGTAGCTCCATGGCCATCCAGGAGCCTGCACCAGCATGCTTTGGATGAGAGAATCCTGCAACACATTTTAAACATTTCACTTTAGTGGAGCATTTATAATTTTCAACACATGTACCTCTGTTTTACCAGTTAATTTGCAGTCGCTCTTCAGAAATGGCTGCCATGAAATCCAAAGTCGCCACCGGAATTCAGGCTTTCTCTGATTGTCATTGTTAATAATAGTAAACAGGAAAAAATACTTCTGGAGCAAACATAAAAGCTTAAGGCAGGATGGAAAAACACATTTGGATGCGTGTTATTCAGTTGCTGCAGTATAGATATATTTAGGATACTTGATTATGAAACTTGCCTTAAGCCATTCAGTCAACAGTAGAATGTAGGTTATTCACTTTTGTGCAGACTGACTCAGTCATTTCATTATAGTTCACATGTGGAAGTGGATATATATTTTGGATTACGGTTTCCAAATG
The DNA here is from genome assembly GCA_900302535.1 of Neoniphon sammara. Lineage (NCBI taxonomy): Eukaryota > Metazoa > Chordata > Actinopteri > Holocentriformes > Holocentridae > Neoniphon > Neoniphon sammara. Next base: position 9,475 of record OMKZ01015713.1, on the reverse strand, counting down.
AATAGATCACTATGGACATGTCAAGACAGCAAGTAATGGTGGCTGACCACTGAGGGACTCAAATGAGGATATATGTGCTAAAAATTAAAAGGTTTACTAAAGTGAAACATTGCTTTAAGCTTTGACCCACATATAGAACATTATGCTGAATGTTTTTGTGCTCCTCTTTGGATACTTCTGTTTCTGTACAAAAAATGTCACAAATGTCCTTTGATGAGTAAATTTTTGGTGGCAAAGACATTCAGCACACATGCCCCCCCTCGAGTGTTCCCTGACAATTAAAAAAGTACTACTATCAGTGTTAAATAAGAGCCATTTCACATTTATGCAATCAAACGTGATGCAAAAATGTAAAAGACTGGAAATTACAGATTATTACAGTACTGTTCAATCTTTGATTTCTGGTGTGAAATGGCAAGTACTGAGTGTATGTTGCATTAACCCATGCTGACTGCTAGCTTACCATTGTCTTTGTGTGTGTGCGTGTGTGTGTGTGTGGGTCTGTGCATATGGATTTTCATGTGCATGTTTGTCCATATACACATTTGTACGTGTGCGTGTGCGTGTGTGTGTGTGTGTGTGTGTGTCAGATGCCCAGCCGACAGAGGGTGAGCGTGAGGTGTGGAACCAGGTGAACGCCGTCCTGCAGGACTCTGAGAGCATCCTGTCCGGCCTGCAGGCTTACAAAGGAGCAGGCCAGGAGATCAGAGATGTGAGCAACACACACACAAATCTTCACACTTGTCTAAACACTATACTCATACACACAATACTCACACACACGCACACTACATGCTGAACCACACAGAACAAGTCAACAGTGACTTGCTCTGCATGATTGGAAGTTGCCCTGGGTATAATTGTCTTTATCTGAAACACTGCTGCATTATTTTTTTCTCCCCCAAAGGTTAAGTAGACAACTTATCATGGCCCAAGACCAAGAAAAAAATCAAAACAGGCATGAGATGAGATTTAAGATATTGAAACTTAACTCAAGACTACAGTAATGCAGCTTTGAGAGACCAGGAACATCATTAGAAATAGTTGCACAGAATCTCAGCTCAAACCTCTTACTCTCTAACTCTTGAAACTGCTACAGCAGTGTGTGTATAATCAGGGCTGTTGGTTGAGATGACCATGACGGCCCCAGTGCTTTTTGTGATGTTGTACTCCTGTTTTTGTCCCATCCAGGCTATTCAGAACCCCAATGATCTCCTGCTGCAGGAGCGAGCCTGGAACTCCGTCTGCCCGCTGGTCATCAGACTCAAGAAGTTCTACAGTTTCTCACTCCGACTAGGTACGATAGAGTCATACCGTAGAAGAAAAACATCTTTTTTCACTTAGACTGTGGCAGAAAGACTTGTCCGAAGCCATACTTCCGTCTTATTTTGAGACTGTTCTTTCAGACAGGTTATTTACTGTCTGGTAAGCATTGCATTTTGAATTCAAACTTGTCAGAGCTGCAGGAAAGTTTATTATGCCTGCAATAGTCAGTCTCTTCAACAACCAATGTGAATAATATGTCTAACCTAAGGGCTGCACAATTCAGTCTACAATGAAAATCCCAATTATTTTGCCAGATATTGTAATTGCAGTTAATTAATAGGGAGACTGAGTTAATGATTTGAGGAAGTAAATTATTTTACTCTGCTTATATCTTATATTAACATCTAGGCCAATTTCAACTACAGTGTATGTTCTGAATGAAATGATACGTTTCATTATCATTAATTTGTCAGTAGTTTGATTACTAACTATGATAAAAGTGTGCGATATTATTTATTTTGATATATTATTATATATTGATGTGATAATTTATTCTGCTTCTTCTAACTGCTCTAAAATGTGTGTGACCAAAAACTTCTCAATCGGAGCTTTAATGACCCTGCAGCTCCAGCGTTCTGCAGTGTTTATGGAGGTTACCGATCTGACACCTACACAGCTCCTCACTACTTGTCTGCATGTGCTTGTCTGCAGAGGAGGCCCTACAGAGTTTGTTGGAGTCCCTGACATGTCCGCCCTACACACCCACTCAGCACCTGGAGAAGGAGCAGGCACTAGCCAAACAGTTCGCTGAGATCCTCCACTTCACACTGCGCTTCGATGAACTCAAGGTCTGTGGGAAACAAGAGAGAAGAGAGCAGTTAAACTCACTCTGACACAGACGCACACAGTTTCCCAGTCAGTCAGTTAGTCACTCACTTTGCTCAGTGCCTCATTCACTCAAACAATGTGTTGGCTCTGTCTGCTTTTGGTTACAAAGTGCAGTTTTGTCAAACCAATGACAATCGTCTCATTTTCCTTCAGATGAGAATTCCTGCCATCCAGAATGACTTCAGCTACTACAGAAGAACCATCAGTCGAAACCGGATAAACAACATGAACGTAAGCGGTCTACAAATTGAATATTTGATGTTTCTTTCAATTTGTATGACGTGACCCTAAGACGCCAGCCCGCTTCCCTGGGTTTCACAAAAAAAAAATCCACATATTGAGCTTAAAGCAGGCTTTGATATTTATTTTAATATCAGCATTGCTTTCACCTTCTAAATTGGTAAACCACCTTAGCATGGCCCTTAAATGGAACGTGGTTGTGTTTATTACCTTTTTGATTTTTACATCAGACCCCCCCAAAAAAACCTCCCCTCTCACTCTTTCTTTAGCTCTTATTTTATTCTCTTACTCATTACCTCTCTTATCATAACAGAGTCACAGGAATATTTTGTTACATCTGCTGTTTTCTGTGGCTGCATCTGACGCTCGCTCACTTTAAGTACTGACTACACATAATTTTAGTTACAGGAGGTTAAACTTATTCTATTGTTGTGTTTATTTTGGGGGAACTTGAGTTGTGGTGCCCTCCCAGTCTTATTCCTAGTATCTGGTCCAGTGTCTGTTGTGGTTTAGAAATGTTTATTATTTGAAAATTTGTCATGATACATGGACTGGTTGTGCTGGGATTGTTGTTATTTTTGGGCGAACGGCAGAACTAATGTTGAATTTTTATTTGTTTTTTTGTATGTGGAAAGCTCTAGTTCATCTGTGTTGTTTGTTGCCGTGTTTACAGTTGGATATCGAGAATGAGGTCAACAACGAGATGGCCAATAGGATGTCTCTGTTCTATGCCGAGGCCACGCCCATGCTTAAAACACTCAGCAACGCCACCACAAACTTTGTTACAGAGGTGAGTGCTGCCACCGTGTCGTTAACAACTGTGAATATGATACATAATCTAGCTAGATACAGGAATGGCACATTCAGTAGCTTTGATTTTCACTGCTAGTTAATGCGGGATGCAGCAAAGTAACGGAAACAGGAAACAAAGTGTCAGGGGGTTCTGATGTATACAGTAGATAATCAGTAATCATTAACTTATAAACTGTCACTGATAATTGTGTCTGGTCTGTGTCTCCTGCCCCAGAATAAGACTCTTCCACTGGAGAACACAACAGACTGTCTCAGCACCATGGCCAGCGTCTGCAAAGTCATGCTGGAGACGCCGTGAGCTTTTTACCTCATATCCAGCATTGATGGTTTCAAAATAATCATGAGACACTTAGTATATCTCAGTTTCCCCGTAAATCTAATTTCATGTGCCTCATCTAATTCGGTTTCTCTCTCTCTCTTTCTCTCCAGGGACTATACGAGTCGTTTCAGCAGTGAGGACACCCTGCTGTTTTGTATGAGGGTCATGGTCGGCGTCATCATCCTGTACGACCACGTCCACCCCAACGGAGCCTTCAACAAGTCCTCCAAGATAGACGTACGTGTGACGTGTGGATCTGTCTCTGTCTCTGTTCCCTGTGGTTTCTGCTCTCCGGCTGCCGTGCTTTCATTCTGACCCTGTGTGTGTTTTCCTCTCAGATGAAAGGCTGCATAAAAGTCCTGAAGGATCAGCCCGCAGACAACGTAGAGGGCCTGCTGAACGCCCTCAAGTAGGTTCACTCACCTCGCTTCAGATGCACATAGTTAACATGAAAGAGTGTTGCTGATATTTGGCTTTTTTTTTTTTTTTACTGTGAGATATTGGCTAGTCATCTAATTGAAGATTTATGATCTTAATATTTGCAAACCTCTAAAATCTTGCACCGCTGAGTCTGTTGTTTGTTGACATCACACTAATGTAAGCTTCATTGCTCGTGTCTCCCCAGATTCACCACAAAACACCTGAACGACGAGTCCACTCCGAAGAACATCCGAACGATGCTCCAGTAACGTTTGCTCTTTTTATATAAATAGATATGAAGAGGATCAATGCGCTGACCTCACACAAGATGTATATGTTTACATTATTTAAAAAAAGACTCGATGTAAATACTTGTGTGTATTTGCATAGTCATTCCCTCCAAGTCTTTGAAACCCACAGAACAGTTAACATCTACTTTGCAAAAAAAACATCAAAAAGAAACATGAATTGCCTAAAAAGTTAACAGCACAAATTTTAAATACCTGTCAGCCTTATATACCAGAACTTTGCAAGCAGCACTTGAAAATCCACTCAGTGAGTATAAATAAACAACACTGCAAAAAAAATGTCTAGCTTAACAAATCCTCTGCTTATTGTCTTTTACTTTTATTTCTCTGAAAAAAAATTGTCAATGCAATCAGTTAAATTTACAGGTTTTAGTAAAATTAAACTTGATATTTTTGAACCAGCTGACATTTTTTAATCAACGGACATTTTCTTGAAATAAGTAAAAAAAAAAATTGCTTTGAATTAAGTTGTCACATTTTTCAAGAAAATTCTGCAAATATATTGAATAGTATTCAGATAAGTAAAAGGATCTCATCGTATTGATTTTTGCTTTTGTTTTGGGTACAGAAATAAGAGATTCTGACAGAATATGAGGTCAATATATGTTTGTCAAGATGGACATTTTTTGTGGTGAAAGCCTACACATTGTTGGTTCTGTTAGCAGAGAAGGGATCGATTAGTTTGATTTATTGCTCTGTGCGTTTGGGTGATTGGCAGGTTGCAATTTTTGCAGCTGTTTTGTCTGTTTAGTTTTTTATGTGCAAACTCCACCCCGCTCAGTGCACCTGTTGAAATAAATCAAACGTCCACTGTAAACAAGGCCTAAAAACTCAAAGCTCATGGTGATGCTGCTACCTTGCATGTGAAGTGCTGTCAAGTAAGTGGATGTCAAAGTTTTCCATCCTGCATTGGAGAGGTTTTGATGACGGAGAAGGCAGTATATGTCCGCCACAAGAAATAAATCAACCAACCAAATGTTTTTTTTATTTAATTGTTGTATGGCAAAGCTCTGAATGATAGTTATATCTTTTGTCAAGTTTGAAGTTTGTTTTTTTCTTTCCTCTTTAAGTGGCTTTTGTATCAAACAGAAAATCCATTTCTTAAAAAGAACAACAAAAATAGCTTTAATTGTGATTTTTTTTTTCTTTAACAAAGTAAGCGCAAAAATGGCTATCACACATCTTCTATCTCTGCCTGCAAGGTAGGGAAATGTGGGTATGATCATTCTTATAATTTCTCTTCAAGAGGCCCAGTTTAGCCTCATGATTTGTTTCCAGGCTGGCAAAATGTGGCCTCCGAGGGTTTGTTCATGTGTTTGGGTTGCATTACACGACTAATGTGGGTCATTACCCACTACTTATATCACCCATTTTATCCCAAATGAATACAAGTAACTCTGTCTGCATGCATATGGCATGCCAGTTGGCTGGTGCTTCATTTTTGATAAGCCAGGTGGTCAAAGCCACATTTGAGTTCATTCTAGTTCATTGCAAACCTTATGTGCTCCTACGTGTCAGACGACTCCCACAGTCATTTTATAGTCGACAATTCAAATAACACAGAGAAAAGGTTTGATCCCCTGAGATGCTAACTTGCATCCATCACATTAAGTTCTCAAAGTCAAATTCAGCTACAAGGCAGAGCTAAAGCTGAGGAACAGCTGAGGAAATCTGCCTCAAGCTTGGCTCATGAAAGTTAAGAGTAATTCATTCCATTTAAGACAGTCGCTGAGCCTGTTTCTCTCACCTTTGATCTATATTATGTATGATCCCCAGTACCGCTGTCAGTGATCATAGACCAAAGGGGCATTATACACTGTATATGACTGATATCTAAGCTCTTTCTCTTGTGTACAATTGTATGTTTGCCTAATTTCACACCACGGATATCGTCGATTATCTCCCAACGCTCCTCGATATGCAGCAGCAGCCGCCCCTGCTTACACAATACTCTGGAGACTAATCCCAATTTATTCACAAGGTCAGACAATCTCTTCATTACTGACTGCTGTGCTTTGTATTCCGTGAATTACGGTTCAACTTGTGCTCTTTTGAAAAACTCGTACAGACGGTGAAGGCTAATGCAGAGACAAAAGAGAGAAAATAGCATGTATTTAAGGCATCTAACAAACATCTGAAGCCACAGAGAACTGACACATTGTGGTTTGTTAGAATAATCCTCAATATCTTATGTTCATATTGTATCTCTCTGTGTTTGATAGACAAGAGAAAGGTGATGCCATCCTTTAAAACCATCCGCATAAATCATTCAACACAGCTTCCTTGTTAAGAGAAGTGTGTGGAAATTAGTTTTTGGTGACGTTTTCACCTTCCCATATATTCAAACAGTAACTTGGTGACTTAACCTTCCACCTCATTAAATTTTCCCTCATCGCCCCCTGATCACTTGTGTACAGAAACATGGAATATGGAAATGTCTGTCTTATCATGAGAGCACATCGCCTTAAAGACTTCCAGTCACATAAGCTGGCAAATATTAGAAGGACTAACCTGTGAAAACGTAATAATAACATTTATTTCTCATCAACAACAATAAAGTTTTGTTACTTCAACTGAGCTACAGGTTTTTTTTTTTTTTATCCACAAGCCATACACACTCCTGCCTTTTGACAACTGTACTCACATTAACATTCAGTTAATTAACATTCAATTAACACATCAGGTATCTGCCATTCATTTTAATATGTTGTCAAGCTTTTTTTTTTCTTTTCTTGATCATTATAATGTATTTAGTAATATATTAGTGTGTGAGAGCCATACGTTGGGTTTTGGATGCAATGTTTTATATGCAATGAGTGAATACTGTACATGGACTAGACTTTGAGAGATGTAAAGCGTAGTGTACGTATGATATTGATATTGTTCATCTGACTGACGTGATTTGAAAAAAAAAAAAATCTGCATTGCCCAAATGTCTTCTGTTGAACTTCTGTCATGATTGAAGTACACAAAGCTTCCTTGTTTTTTTTCCTAAGATATGCTACTGTGTGTTGTATGCAAGAAGTTGTTTTGAATAATGAGGCAAAATCTCATTTTGTCTTTAACTGACAGTTATTGTTTAATATTTTTTGGAGCTCTGATTCATTGTTCAGAAATTGCTTTGGCTTTGTATTGCATATTGAATGGGATGTGTGGATTGGAAAATAAAGGTGGTGCATTTCTTATGCAGATGAGGCTTCATTTGGCTTTCTTTGACAATAATGTATGACTCACAGCAAGTAAACCCTAGAAACAAATAAATCCTAAATGCAACAGATTTTCATCATGTTTCAAAAGGCATCATAGTTTGTTTGAATGTTGAGCCACTGAAAATCTCACAACATGTTATTAAAATAGTGGATATCTCATTTTGGAGCAAAACTCTTCAGATATCCTTAATGCATTCCCATTACAACGAGGCTACTAACAATAGCCTGTTTGTAGCTTATGCAAAATACTTTGTCCTCATTATCAGAGAAATCATTAAACTGCTTGTTTGTTGGTACTTTTTCCATCAAAAAGTCCCAGAGAGGATGTCTGAAGTTCATTTAAAGAAAGAGATGATTCATACCATCAGTTATTTGTGATATTCTTCTTGTGTCCCATTAATTACAGACACATGTAGAGGGTTCATAATGGTTGCCTCTCTCTTTCTATTACTCCCTTACTTTTCTCCACCCAGTGGAGTGTTCACACAATAGGTTGCAAAGTACATTATGAAAAAAGAGCATAGGGTGGGGGAAAAATCGCTTATTGCATATTGGACCTCAGTGCAGGCTGGATCCTCCGGCGATGTGTTTCACCCCTTATCTGCTGCGTGGTTTGAAGCTGGCACGGTCCACGGCTGAAAGTCAAACAGCGGTGTACCTGGGATGGGAGGGAGGCAGGGTTTCAAATATAACTTCATTTTATAAGACACTTTGGGACCATGTTACTCAATGATAAATATTGTTACACAACATGCGGCTTCAACTAATGTAAAAAATCTGACTGGCCAAAGAAGTGTCCCTATGGTAATTCCCATTAATTAATCATTTCCAATTTTCATTCACTGTACTTTATTGCTCACTATGTCAACTGTTGTAACCAGTTAGCTGCTCAGCGTCTGTTTTGCTTTGGCTACTTTTTAATTTACGCTGCTTTTAACTTTTTCTGCTATTATCTACGTATGTTCACTCCTTTGGCTTGGTTTAGTTTCTAGAGTATATTTGCATCAGTAACCTGAGAGTGAACTCTTTACTGAGTTTATGTACCTCAGTGATGCCAATGGTTGCAACACCTTACCCATAATTACAGTGAGGAATGCCCTCTTGGGTTGTTATTGCTATGATGGCGCACACACTGTATATTTCAAACTGAACCCATCTAACAAATCATGTCTGTAGGCAGTAAGACGCACCTCAGCCATTGTGGAAAATTCAGTGATTTAAATAATGAGTGGGACCTGCCTAGACCTGCAGGCCATGCAGTTCGGTGAACTAAATTCACTTTTTAACAACTCAGTTGAGGAAAAGGATTCTTCAAAAGTGAACAATTTAAACCCTGCGATGTTTTTTATTTGCATGACAAGTCTGTCCTGTCCCTCATTTGGAGAAATTATTAGGAATCCTGTTGTTACCTAAGACATCGCAGTTACTATTTGAGCTGATTGATGTCAGGCCTGTTATCTGTGTCACTCAGCTTCTCCCAGAAGAAACGCCTCTGTAGGTTTTTTTTTTTTACATCTTTGACAACAAAGATGATTTGTCATTGTGGCACCAAACTCAGCACTCTAGATGTTACACATTAAACACATTATCAGCTGGCCCCAGTATAAACAAATCCCATCTGACCCTGCTTTGGATAAGCTAATATAAACCCAGCTCTATCCCTGTTTCATCTTATACATGAGAATCTATTCATTTAGTCTGGGGGATTTTTTTTCCCACAAATGAATTATTGTTCAATGGAGAATCACCATCAGGAGAAAGGCTTTCTAGCTGATCACTGAACAAAATCTAAATGTCTATTTCATATTTTTTGTCAGGCAGAAGTTGTTTCAATCATTCAATCATTTTACTCTGCATTTTGTTCCACTTTAAGGAAAACAACTCCTTTGCTAAAGGATAAAAACACTGTGCACGGCCACTGTCTTTCTTGCAGAATCAGTCTTTTTTTAACCCCATACTTTGTCCTCAATTAATTTCTTGCTGTCTAATTACATCATACTTTGCCCAGAGCC
>OMKZ01015712.1:12240-27593 GCA_900302535.1 Neoniphon sammara | reverse complement strand
CCCCGCCAATAGCAAGCCACTATGTACGGAGACCAGAGCACCAGGAAAAGCAGGGTGATTACGTAGAACATCCTGCCAAGCTGCTTCTCCGCTTTGAACTCCTCCATGCCCAGTAGGCGCCGGTTCTGGTTGTGCAAGTTCTGCCGGATTCCCAGCAGAGTGGGTGGCATCGGGCCCCGGCCGAAGCCCGCGATCCAGTTGGCTGCCGCTTGGCCTGTGGCTCCCGGCCCATGAAAGGTCCAGTTCTGACTGATGGCTGGCACCATCTGGACCGGCTTCATCTTACGGTGCTTGTACTCAAAGAGAAGTAGCTTCATGTAGACTACATGTGTGGCCAGAATGAGCACAGCCAACATGAGCATGAAGCCTAGTGTATCATTAGCCTTGAAGTAGCGATGCTCAAAGATGCACTGGTCTTCTTCACGAATGAATTTGTAGGTGCCCACATCAAAAACAGGCGGGAAGGCCATCGCCACTGACAATGTCCACACCATGCACACCACAGCCACGCACGTCCAGAATGTCATGCGTTTTGAATAAAAGCGGTGATGGGCAATGGCCATGTATCGTGTCACACTGATGCAAAAAAGCATGAAGGCGGCATGGAAGCAGAAGAGCACTGCCATGAAGGCCACCACCTTGCAGCTCAGCACACTGTAGGTCCAGGCAGAGCCATTCTTAATAGACACCAGCACAAAGGGGAAGCAGACGGCTGAGCGAATGGTGTCAGCCAGGCACAGGTCCAACAGGAAGTAGTAAGGTGCCTTGTGCAGGGCCCGGTCCCTCAGCACTAGCAGAGACACCACTAAGTTTCCCACCAGGCTAATGCAGATGATCAGCCCCAGTAGCACCAGTTTAAGATAGGTAGAGACAGCTGAGGAAGGACTCCCAGCTACCATGCCTCCTGTGGTGGCCACCACCGCTCCAATGGGCCCACCTGGCCCTTCACTGCTCTCATTTCCATTTGCCATCCCGTATGCCCCCCCTCCCATACCACACTTTCTGATATCACCAAAGCCACCACTCCCCCACCGCCTCCTCCTTCAGCTGGACTTTCCTTCGTCCTCGTGGTTGCTTCCCCTCTGGAGTTCACATGGAACGGGAACACTTCAATCCGCATTGCCCCATTTCGAGCAGGGTTCCTTTTTTGGTGTAGTATTATGTCTCACTTTCTGGTCTTCTCCAAGAGCCTGAAAACAATCAGACAAGAATGGCAATTAGGAAAATGGATCAGCCTCTGGTAGAAGTGATAAAACTGATTTTTCAGTGTCTAGTGCTGAACAAGGAATATTTGCAAAATGAGTATTTCTATGACACCTGTTTTTTTATGTCATCGATTTCATGTATGGATTTCGAATAAAGTTCTTTTAGTAAAATTACAATATCTTAGCTTCTAATATACTGTACTGGTTCACACCACATACATACGCTATACCATAATTTGACAATGTTAAATGGACCTGTGCCTGGCTGACACCATTCGCTCAGCCCTATTTTGTAATAATGTGTCGTAAGGCCAGGCATCACTTGCAATGGACTTGGTGACTTCTTTTCCATGCCATAGTAACCTGGCTGTTGGTCATACCCAGGTAAAGGTTTTATTTAGGTTAATCTGTTTACATGAAACTTTAATACCCTGCAGTTGAGTCTCCGTGTTGCCATGAATACAGTAGCCACCAGAATACCCCCCACCTTCTGACTGAGCAATAGGATAATAGCTTATTTTTAATATAGGGGAAAGAAATGATGATAGCTGCACTAATACTAATAGTGAGTACTGCTCGAAACAAGTTTTATTGCCATTAAAATGTACCCATAATGCTGTGTGATTCAGAGTTTGACAGCAAAAATCAAAAGTGAAAGCAATACATTGTTTACATGCCACCGTAACCAGTAAGTAAGCAAGCAAGCCAGGCATCTTAACCAGGTCACAACTAGATAAGAAAAAAAATCTTTCCCGGTTAAAACACTTACATGTTTCAACCAGGTTGATGATATTAATGTAACAAGTGTAGCCAGTGTATATGCCTATCGTGGTTGAATAATGACATTGAAAAATACAGGAACACACAAATAAAAAATCCGTAATAGTGAATGCATTTTTTTTTTGCCATTTATGATCCATGAACCTTGGAGAAGCTGCAAAGCTTTTTTTGCAATTAAAGCCCTTGACTACAATATTCACCTGACATACACTGACTTGAGCGAGACAATGTGTCTTTCACTCGTTCCTCCTGAGAATATTTAACACCCCACTAAGGCAATCAATGGTCGCACCACTAGGTGAACCAGGGGTTGATATGACATCTGCTGTAGCATGCTGTGGAAACATCTTCTTCCCCCCAGCACCAATCAGATCAGCTGGTTTCTCCACATGCTACATGGCATCCCAGCGACCAGTCTGTCACCGCTATTACCCTGCTTGTTGCTAGGATACAACACCTTACTTCCCAGTGTGTGTGTGTGTGTGTGTGTGTGAGAGGGGAAGAGAGGGCATGCAGATTTTGTGCGGTCCAACCCTATTACTGAACGGTGGAGGGAATCCCAAAATACTTATACTTAAAATACTTAATATTTTTTTCTGTCCTTAAATTAATATTCTGTGACTTTACCATGTAAGTTTATAGTTATGTTTTCTACATAACTAGTGATTCAGCCTATAACCAGCTCCAGAAAGCTTTTGCCTTTGCTCTTCTAAATGCATGGTGTCTGGTAGCTCTTTTCTGGGAAAAATCCTCGGTGCACCGAAATAATGTGTTTCATCTTTCCAATTTGTTTGAAGTAAATAGAAGAATTCTGTAGTTAGTGTAAGCAATGGTAGCCACCATGGCTGAATGGAGAAAGACAAGAGGGCCACTTACAGAAACTCAAACTTTATAAACCGAAAATCCAAGGAAAAAGAAACAAGATAATCACTCGGATTAGGGCAAATGTGCTAAAAAGGAAACAACCCTCTCGAAACCAAAACTAGTGTGAACACTGTGTTGCTTTTCTAAGATGAGCAGGTGCAGATCTGGCGCTTTTTCTTTTCTACTGATAGGATTCACTGTTTATTAGTCGCAGTCGACATTAAGTGTCTTTATTATTATGTTTCTGTAGATGTGGTAACATTCACAGGAAGATTCCACCCTGACTACTTCTATCATTAGTCTGTGATGTTCAATGCATTCAAGGAGTTCTTTTCTCACAAAGTGCTGTAATTTAATGTTTTGCACTCACTTGTCACTTTCCCTCAACCTATTTCATCCACTTCTGGTTCAGTTAGTGATTTCCTGCAGTCCCAGAATGCCTTTCAACAACTCTCAGAGAGCTTGGCTGTATTTGTTGCCTTCAGCTGTTGGTTTTATGTGTAGGTGGAGAGAGCAGTAATGATAGTCATAGCAATAGTAACGGCAGTTTCCAGTCGAGAAGAAGTGAGAATTATCCCTTAACTCAAAACACAATGTCTTGTGGCTGCATTGCATCCCGGTCTCTTGAGGCGACTGAGTGCAGAAATTGGTATCTCTGCCTCTTCTACAATGGATTTCTCCTTGTATGATTATTGGCGCAAAAGCAAGTCTCAGAATAAGCACATGCTATTTGATTCTTAGAGACTGATACCAAAACCTGGATTTTACCATCGATGGGAACAAATAAGAGTCCATTGTAACTGCACTTGAAATATATCTATGTGACATCATACTGTCTGCAATTGGTACCAGTTATCCAGTGGAATAAGAAAAATACACCACCAAACAACAAAATGGGTACAGGAATGCGAGGCACATCACCAACAGCTGTTTTTAGCAGTGTTAAAGAGTAAGTAAACCTAAAAAAAATATCTCTCATGTCACCATGGGTGGTGTGACCATCCATGGTGACATTACCTGCCACCAAAAACCAGGCACCTTACTTCTCACCAATAGAGGTCAGGCTTCACAGAGATTTTGACTGGAGTTTAGTTACTTTATGAAATGCTATATATGTGTATTTATACTTAAAGATTTTTCATGTTATTTATAGTTGCTTCACTAGTCTCAGTAGAACTGTCCATGCTGTTTGTATGGGGGTGTGGCAGCTGCTCTCAGTCCAGTGACTTCACATTATTGGTGACACTGTTGCAAAGTTATCACAGTGAATTGCAGTGCAAAACAGCAATGACTGCTCATCACCAAAGGTGACGCCAAAATCCAAAATAACAAGAGTGTCACAGATTATCAGTTTAGTTCAAGACCGACAAAGGTAAGAGCTGTTACTCAACAACATGACACTTTGCAATGAGATGATTATGGTGTTGGAGAGACCAGCTTTCTGTTTCATTGTAAGCACGCATACGTATTTCTGTCATTGTAATTCCGACGACTCGTTGCTGAGCTTAAGGATCATTCTGCATAGAGTTTAGTGTATGTTTCTGTAGGCATTTAGGCGCATTTGCTGATATTAGGAAAATGGTCATGAAAATAGTTTTAAGAACTTCCCTCCAACAACATACCCTCGTTAGCACCTCAACAACAGGCTACAGAGCACTGGTCTCACTCTGTTTTTCCAGCAGCTCCTCAATTAATGCATGGCTCTTTCATTAAACCACTGAGACTGAGCACCATCAAAAAATTTCACACAGGGCTGCTCGCATGCCCTCAGAATAATAGTGAGATGAACATGATGAAAACTTTATCGTTAAGGGGAACTAGGGCAGGATGGGAAATAACACGAAAATAACCAGTAGAAATGACAGTTTACTTTGTCTTTGCGACTTGCTGACACACTTTGCTCAGCCAGCCGTCCACTGGAAGCCTCAGTGTCAAGCAGGTGAAAAATGAATATGGCAAATGATGCTTGTAAGTCAACCAACTTGTGTGTGAGATAAAGCTGTGCTTTAGTGAGGGTCCAAGGAATGAAGCAGCCAAGACCCAACCATCTAGAATAGGACTGTATGCTGAAAAAACTATTGCATGATATTTACTTAAAAAAAACTTATGTAATAATTTCCACACAGAAATTCTTAGTTAATTTAACTGAGCACATTTTCAAGTTTACTTAGCATCAGACAGTGAACGTGCTTCTCTCCTCGGCCACGCCCAACACACATGTTGACTGTTTAAGTAGATTGTACTTAATTTTTCCAGTGTTTAAGACTCATGCAAAAAAATAGAAAACACTGTAAATATAACTGAAACTAGTGGATCCACTTTACTTAGTGATGTGAAGTCAAATAATTACTGGCAAAAAAAAACAAGTATAAATTACATTTATAAATTAAATGTGAAAAATTTACGTAAAAACAAGGAAATGATATTTTCAAGTAGAAATTAAACAAAATAGTAGATTTACAGGGTAAAATAATCTTTTTTTTCCAGTATAGGTTGATTTTGCCTTTAAAATAAAAATGTGAAAATGAATTCCCACAGTTATCTAGGTAGGTAATGTCACAGGTGTTGCCATATTTTACGCAGCAGGTTCTGAATCAGAATATACTGTCTTGCAAGAAACATTTTTTCTATTATGTTGTACTGAGGGTAGGGGGGCCACAAAGGGCAGATCTTTTTGAGTTTTAATTCCTGTATATAAAATGGAACTGGGTTGTCTGTCACTATCTCTCTAGAACATGTATTATTTTTGGCACTTCACACAGTTGAGGGAGACCTGGGAGTTGAGTGTAATGAGTAAATAAGGTTGTGTTGTCATAATAACAGCCATTTCAATGTTATTTTGATTCCTTTGCAAAACATTGAGATCAATTCTGAATTGTATGAATGTTCCATACTTTCATCAAATGTGGTGTGCAAGCTGACATTTTATTTCCATTTCAACATTAACCCTAGAGATGGCATGTGGATAGGAATAGAGAAAGGAGAAGAAGAAAAAGATGACGATGAAGACATTAGTGTTAGCAGCAATGTGGCAGCTGGGAACAGCTTAGCTGTGGGAGTTATGAGAATAAAGAGATGGGAAACAGTTTATAGTAGCTGGTTATAGGACCATGAGCAGGCCCTGAACTGAAAAAGCCTTTCAGAAGTAGGTTACCCTCGAGGTTGTTCAGTGTTATGAACAAGAGTTTGGAAACTGACCACCAGGGGCAGATCTGAAGATGAGATTCTTTCAAGTAATACTGTTCATCTGGACAAAATGTGAAAGTGTTTCAATTATTTTCACTAGCAAGATACCGATGTTCCCCCAAGTCCCACTGAGTGCAACAGTTTCCAAAAAATAGAAAATAAAAAATAAAACCATTTTGCAAGAGCACATTGTTAGCTGTGCAGGATTGAAACAAAGTACCTACACAGGACAAGGCAAATTAGAGACTGCAGATGCAACATTTTATTACCACATATTGGTTAGGCTACCTTCAGATGGCTATAGGGAATTGATCAACCAGATGGGAAGGCTCTCATACATCCTACAAGCAGTTGTGGATGACCTGTAACATAATACTTAGTCATAGTTCAAGAAATGCAACTAAGGTGTGCACACCCTACCTTGTGTCTGTAATTGGAGTTAAAATTGGAGTGTTACTATACTATTATTAATGCTTACTTGATGCAAGGGCATGATCTTGTTAATATATTCAGTATATTTCAGCTATTGAGGAAGGAGTCCATATAAGCCGTGCATTTTAGCAGCAATTATCATCCATAGTTAACATCAGGCTATACAGTGTGGATTTAATCCACACACTGTGTTTTGTAATTCAGTCCTCAATTTATTTGTGGCATCAAGCCTTTCTTAAGCTGGTGGGTGGGCAGTTGGGTTGCTTCAAAATACACTTGTTTCCAGGGTCTTTGCCATTTCAATTAATTTAGAGATTTACAATACCTGTTCTTAAGAATTGGTAAATTAAGTTTAACAAGCCTAATAATATTTAGAAGAATGTCATTATTGCAGTAGCTAATAGCTAACACCCTTGACTATTAAATGGTAGGGGAACTCTGGACATTATGGTTAGGGTTAGGGTCACAAAACAGCTTAACGCTAAAAGTAGCTCCTAAATCACTGACTTAGGAACTACTCCTAAAAATAATGGTCGTGTAAGTCATAACTTTAGGACTAATACTCAAGATGGATGCTGCAGGTAATATTCCTTGTAACTGGGTCAACATTCTTAAAACTTTCAATAGCTGGGTTTCCATCCACCTGTGGCCTATCACCCAGAACTGCTTTGTGCGCCAGTGTGGTGCTGTGGATCGCCCCCCTGTCAGAAAACACTTTTGCATAGTTGTTCTGGTAATACATATTGACTTCAAATTTGTAATACCAATATCATTTGCTGAATTGGAATGACTGCATGTGCAGTGCAGCAGCAAGGAAGGCATTCTGTGGCAGTGGTGCAATCCACTAATCAATAATAAAAATATTCAATATGTCATAGAAAATTGGGCATGCTATGGCATACTCTGGTGTATCCTGTGGATGGCATCTAAAAGCAACAGCAGCCAAATAACTAATGTTCCCATCTTTCTGTCCTCTATTCTGTTTGGCTGTCGGTATTTGATTACATAGTACTAAGGTGCCCTTTTTGAGATAATTCGCATGATGTAGTTGATGGAAACTCGCATGAATTTGCATATAAAAAAACAAACAAAAAAAAAATTATATTTCAGCAGTCTTTATGGTCGTACAAACTCTGTTTGCTCTGGCGTGTGTCAAGCTGCCACTCCTCCCTGCTTTGCTGCTACACACACACCTGTCACAATGCAAACTCCATGTATAGATAATAAAATTTAAGGGGCACATTACATTATGTTCTCTCTCTCTGAGACTCGTGCTCACAGTGATTGAAATGAAAGTGAAACTTCAAATTCTTCAGTTTGTGGGCAAGTGGACATTTTCAGGTTATGGAGATGTGCAGAACTGACCAACACTCCCAACACGAATAGAAAGTTAACATTAATGCAGTGCAGATATCACCACATTTTGCCGTTCAACATTAGTTTCCACCGGAAACTGCTGTCACTGTAGGTATGCACAATTAATTCATAACCCACTTCATTTGAATATGACAATATGAAATGTCCTTCGGCAGTATTTCCATGACCAATTCACTGACAGAGAGCCATCCCCTATCAGCCAACCACTGTGGGCATAGTAAGCAAGCTCATTCATGACAACACAACATCATTCATATCAACGAGGTCAACCCCAGCCTTCATCTTAGCTTAAAGTTCTCCCAATTCTTTAGTAAAAGCTGATAGCACCTTAGCAGCTTTGTGAATATGTTTTAAGAGAGTCCTCTTAGCTAGGAACTTATAGTGCTACTTAGGAGAACTCATAGTGGTGAGGTAAAATTCTTTGCGAATACAACCCCAAATGTACAAATGTAAAACACTTTTAAATATAAAGTTGTTTTCTGTAGCTGTGGTCAGAGAAGTCCATGAATCCACAGACATTTCAAAAGTGTAGGCCACGATGAGTTTAATTGAAGCTGTCGACTAATTTAAACTATCACTGCCGTCCATCTGTTTGTCAGATGAAAATAAATTCTTTGTCTCAGCAAGAAAGACGAGTCACAGAGCTGCCAGTCTTATCAATATCATACATTCATGTATATTTTTAGTGAGATGTGTAATTAAGAATAAAGCATTGAAGCTCTAATTGAGAAAAGATAATTACAAGGCAGCTTAATTTTAACTTCTGGACTGAATGTACTTTATTTCATACAACTATTTAGCACAATCATTCAATTATCAGATATATCAAACATCTTCAAAGTCAAAGATTTGTTTAATGTAGTAAGTGCAGCTATGGGAGGAATAAAGGAACACCCTTCCTCCAAATCATCATGAATAACTGCCTTTTCCCTCATTGTTTTATCTTTGGTTGTAACAGTCCCAAATTTGTTTCAGCGGGAAAGGTAAGCCAGACTGTGCAAAGTCTTGCACATGAAGGCGTCTTCATGTTTATTTTATTGTGATTTGCCACTCACTTGTTGGCATTTTAATTATTCAAGTAAAATATGACAGTTGTTTGGATTGAGCAGACAACTGATGCACAACAACCTTAGTGCATAAACATTCTCATGCAGATTCCATGTCTCGTGCTGTCAGTAAGTGCATAGACTAGATTGTTTGCTATAACCAATTTGTAAGGGTTGATAGTTTTAATTAATTGATACCCCTAAGCCAGCAGGGAACTAAATGTTTTGAAGGTTTTTGAATTAGTTTAAAAACGGAATGTAAAAATTGAAAATTTCACAACATTTTTGAGGTTGTAACTTTGAAGTTGTATGTGGTTGAGTACTGTGGCTCACAGATTTCATCTTCCTGATTGCAAATAACTGGAGATGACATCATTGGTCATTTATTTTGTATTTGCAGAGTTTAAACCTTACTTCAATATTTAATGCTTTAATTGTTTTGAAATCTGATTTTTAAAAAATCATATTGATTTACATTTTCCAAACTGTTTTCACATGGTCAGTCAGCCTGCTGTTTGCAGAGTCACTAGTTGCACAGCTACAACTAGCCTGTAACACACAAACTGAAGTCCATGATTTCCATGATTTCCCCACTTTCTCCTTGATTTAAAAATGAAATTAGGCATTAATATCATGTCATTCTATTAGAATTCGTTTGGGAAATATTTTCAGTGTAAAATGTTTGGTTATGCTTGAATTCGAACCAGCCAACAGTACTTTTGTTCTAGACGCTCTATGGAGAGTGTCTAGGACATGTTTAAGACATGGTAATACTGCCAACTGATATTGCGTAACATGACTCCATAATCCGATCAGATGAATATAATAACTATTCATTACTGGAAAAAGTCCTGAATTCCAACTGTAAGGAAATAAAGACTGTAAATTGGAAAATGAAAATATAGATTATTATTGGCATTGGTAGTATAATAAAAAAAATGATCATGCCTGGTGAGTAAACAGACGAGGAATCTACTCATCCAAAACATCTGAGACAACAGTTACCCAAGCCCCATTGGTCAGTTCAAAAAATTAAACAAGTTGTCTGGGTCAACCGGCATATTTAACAGCCAGCAGTAGATGCCAATGGGGAGAGCAAGATCGTTAATGTATTTATTAAGGATGCTGACACAGTGTCTTCCCTACTGAACACATAAAGCACAACAATGCTGCGGGGGGGGGGAAAGAAAATACAAACAATCCTCAAAAACAACTTCACAGCAGTCTAATGGGACTTTTTTTCCAAATGCTCAGCCATAACTTTGTTTCTGTTATCTACAATGAAAATGAACATTAAAATGGAGGAGAAGAATCTCTACCTCATAACTGTGTCTGATTGCATATTCCAGCAGCAAGCTACAAGCAACAGCAAGTCTACAACCAGTTATTGGCCTTTTTATTCAGTCTTGGCATGGCATAAAAGGCCGGTAGGTTGATGGGCTGAGACACAATAACACTACTGTTGAGATTTTCAACCAAGAATTCAAACAGTGGTGCTAAAGAGTGCTGCATGGATTCCAAAGTTTCCCAAGGAGGGTGCTCTTGGGGGTAATAGCCAAAAAAAAAAAAAAAATGTTCTCCTTCTGGGATATTTCCTGATATATTTTACCTGTGTTGTGTCCCTTAAATACTAATACTAAGACTAATTAAGTCTTAAATACATTTTGCTGATATTTAAATAGATTATTGGCATTGGTAGTATATTTGCACACTCACTTTCCTGCTGTTAATTAAGACACCTATTGCCAGTCATGTCATCATATGGTAGCTAATGCTGTGTATATGTTCTGATGAAAACTCTCAGTTGAAACATGTAGGTGTAGCCCATAAAATAAAGGCTTTTCAGCTTTTGCTGAGGAGATCAGCCTTCTTGAAGAGTCTTCTACAGTGTTTTAGTTCTTTGCCTTTTAAAGGACCATACCAGTGGTTTTGAATGTTTGGCCCATTTAGGCACAGTTTACCCACATTGTACATTTCAACAAACCATTTTGCAAAACATGCAGGAGTATTACAGACTGAACACCATATAATCAAAATCCCTTGATTTTCCGCCTTATAATATTCTGGTTCTGTGGCTAACACAGTCATTGCCATCCATAAACCACGGAATTGGTAATTTGCTGTGTAAAGCAAGCTTTTCCTTGGGGACTATTTTCCAGCGGAGAGACCTTTTACAAGAGCAAATCGGCAGCATAAGTGGGCAAACAACTAAAAAATATTTCAAAGTAAATTCATTGTCTTCTCTACGGGACTCTTCATCAACAAACTCGAGGTCTGACACAATTTCCAAAGTTTCTGCAGCTCTTGCTACAGCATCCTCTATCAACTTCCGAGGTCTGAGGGGAGCTGTGCATTTCCGTACAAAATGTGGCAAAACGGATTAGCGAGTTTACAACACACTCATGACCACTTTGATCAACACAAACACGACACAAAACACTATCAAATTCACAATATCACAATATTCTCAATGTGCTCATGGCATTGGTACTTCTTGTCTTCTCAGTTAGGTTTACTGACGGCAACTCATGAATTTGATGCTTAGTCAGCTGCAAATGACCGCGGACTACTGTTGCCAGACTGTTGTATCACCTTGAATGTACCACCAGGAAAGGTTTCAGTTTCCTTCAAATCACTCCACCTACTTGCGAGTTCTCAAAATGCGATCATCTGTATTAACGTGATGCAAGACTGGTGTGGAGAAAGTTTGAAGTTTTTAGATTCTATTTTTATATTTCAGAAATTATATTGGAGTTCTAAAATATGACTGCTTGCTTTAGGAAACGATTAGCAGAAACTTTGCGTATATACATTTTGTTAATATTAGGCTAGCTATGTAAAATCAGTGGTATGGTCCTTTAAAATGCAAGCTATGGTCAAGTTCTCTGACTGAAGCTGTTGATCAAGCACCTATGCCAGGAAAGAGACCATTGTGTTGCTGGAGCTGTTTTGAGGTGCCTGTAACACCAATTTGCACAGGCCTCAGTGGACAATATTCACGGCTGCGAACACCCTATGCTTTTCAAACAATACTGAAACAGCTGACGCTCTCCGAGGCAGTTAAAATTGCAGGCAGAGATGCTGCCACAGTTACTGTAGCTGTCCCTTTGTAAGTGAGAACAAGCTGCCTTGTTGCTGCATCTTTGGTTTCCAAACACATTGTCTTCACTGAAGAAGGCACAAAGATGACATTTAAAGTATTATTGGGATAAAGCCACAAAGAAAGATATAAACAGGTGGTCAATGGTCAGTGACTCACTGTCTAAGGCATTCTGTTTTGCCATCTACACAGATGTACAGAAGTAATCTCAATGTAGCCCGAAAGTAAGTGAGCTTGGCAAGTGAATCCTTACTGAAATACATGATTACACTTAAGGTGTTAATGATACCAGTCAAGCTATGGATATGGTGTTGTGCATTTTGTTGAGGTATACATTTTAACATACAGTGCCTTCACAATAACAACACACATAGTAACATACAATAACTCAAGATGTATTTTATTTAAGGAACCACATCTGTCTATATATGGTTCCACAGATGACAGCACTAGTCAGAAAAGAAACTCTACAAAGAATTCCATGAAGCTGGAGTCTTAAGGTGTCAAAGACACAATTGTGAGGCAGAGGTCTGAGCAAAAGTATAAAACAATTCTAAAGGGCTGGTATTGACAAGAGCACAGTAGCCTCCATCATTAGGAAAAGTAAAAAAAATATGCAACTAGCCAGACTCTTCCTAGGACTGGTCATGTGACTAAATTAAGTAACTGGGCAAGAAGAACCTGGTCAGAGAAGAGACCAAGAAGCCATTCTGACCGAACCACAGAGCTCCTTGGCTGCAATAGATGATATTGCTGGAAGAACAACTGTCAGAGCAGCACTTCACAAATATGGGCTTCATGGCAGAGTGGCCAGAAGGAAGCCACTTATGAAATATAAGGCACATAACAGCAGCCTAGACTTAGTAAAAAGGCAGAATGGGCAAACAATTTTGTGGTCTAATGAAACCAAAAACTGAACTCTTCAGCTGTAATGCAAAGCACTATGTTTGGTGGAAACCTTCTAACAGCATCCCTACCATGAAACATGGTGGTGGCAGCATTATACTATGGAGGCTTCTCAACAGCAGGGCGTGGAAGACTAGTAAAGAACAATGAGGAACAATGAATGGAGCCAAATGCAGGCATATTTTTTACGAGAATGTGCTTGACAAGAATGTGAGTAGCTCAGCGGGCTAGACCTCCCATCCAGCTGTAGCTGGATGGTGTTGTCCAAGAGTGTGACTAGGAGCAGGCTAGCCTCAGATTGTGTAAGACTTTTATTTAGTTCGGGGTGACGATTTGTGTTCGAACAGGACAATAACCCTAAAGACTTACAGTATACTTTGTCGCTGGACACTTTTGACAGATCCCTCGTGACAAGATACCCTGTCGTGCAACCCCTACATTTATACTTTGCTGAAGATGTGCAAGATGTGTTTTGTCATTTCCATGGTAACGGGAGACATTAGGCCGTTGGATTTCTTTAAGTCAGGGGAAAAAATTATAAGAAGCTCCTTGTAAACTTAACGTTCTGCAGATTATTCCATTTGTTTATATTCTGGGAAGCTGATATTCAAAGTTGGCAATCTCTTGCCAAGAGTTGGCTGCTATTTGTGCATCTCTGTTGTTTGCATGAGGTGTCAAATTAATGATATTTTTTTACTTCTTCAGCCAGTCATTCCTCTGTTCCTTCCAGTTTGTTGCTGGTTTTATTACCTGCCATTTGCAGAAGTGCCAAGCATCACCTTGGCAAGAAATATCCAAGATCTACTGCTTGACAGTCTTGACATTACTAAAATTCTCTATGTACACGACAGCAACAAAGCACCTTGCTACATTTTTGGTTTATTAATTTATTTATTTATCTATTTGAGATTGCAGCATTTATTTTGAGAGACAGCTGACCACATCATCAAGCTATGCCTTAAGCATACAGCCAAATCATTGGAATGCCTTCACACCACAAATGTAAGAGTTAGTTGGCTCCATTCATAAAATTTCCCTTTACGCTTGAGAAAATACAGAGCAAAAAACAAACAAAAAAATCATTAAACATTAGCAGCCTCTTGATTTTGTGTATGCACTCAAGCATATCTGATGATGAACTCCAGTTGTTTGTAAATGAAATGCATGTGCATGTTGATGTTTATTAGCATATGTAGACAGCCTGACAAACCTATTAAAGGTGTGCTGACTTAAGAGTCATGTGCAAATACAAAACATTAATGGAAAGGTGAAAAAAAAAAAACATGGCAAAGAGATTCTAGAGGGGGGGAAATCAAACTCTGAAATGGAAGTTGTCAGAAGTCAGTAAAAAAAGTGTAAGCAGTGGAGTGACATCACCTGACATGGACACCTTGGACGAAATTAAAAATAAATGGTTTGACTTAAAGTTACAATCTAAAAAGCAATATAAATTGAAATAGGTGCATTCTATTAGCTTCGGTTGTAGGCCAGGGCACTGTCAAACTACTTGATTTGGACAAAAGGATTAGAGAAATAGCAGGAGACTCTGCACTGTCAAGCGTCCTGTCATCAGCAGAGTTGAATACTAATTTAATTCAAGCAGCATCTCCATCAGATGGTAAACCTAGATCTTAGGCTATAATAATGTTCATTTTAACTGTAGTGCTTGACAGGAGCTTTGTGCCAGCAGTGTTCAAGCACATTCACTGCCCCTAAAGCAAACCTATGGTGCGGTCCTGTGGCAGAGCAAGTGCATACATGATAGTGACATACAGTCACTATTGCTCTTAAAGGGTCTGAGTATTGGCCAGAGCATAACCTCAATCATCTACTGAGAATCAATTTCCTGAAGCCTTGAAACCTTGTTTAATTTAGCTAATATTCAGTCACTTGCTGATGTCTCACGTCTTAAGCAGCACCATGATCAAAATGCATATCCACCCTGCTGTTTTGCAACATGAACAAGACGTGGGTCCTTCCTAGTCAGTGGGAAACCACATTTTGGAGTTGTATGTTGGCATCAGAAATTAATTGCATGTTTATGATGTTTATGTTACTGTTTGTGATTTAAATAATCAAAGCCTTTTGGAAATCTTCCTTATTCTACTGCAGAATATAGGAATTTGATATATTATTTTGTCAGCTTAATGATGCCATCCTCCATATTTGGGAGCATGCGGCTGAGGGGTGGCTTTGATATGCTGACCCATTATCTCCCTCTGGAGCATCCAGGTGGCCAAGAAGGCAATAACACTTTGACAAGTCTAAATGTCCAAGTGGATGGGACATTTTTGTTCTCCTGCTCAGTTGTATGTCAGTTGTTGTTATTGTATAATCGCCCACTTGGTCGGCACCTATTGCACTCCTGGCGGGCCAGGAAGGGCCCCCCTCTCTCTGTGGTCCTTCCCAAGATTTCTTCCCTTTTTCCCTTACCTTGGGTTTTTTGAGTTTTTTCTT
>OMKZ01015712.1:0-12220 GCA_900302535.1 Neoniphon sammara | reverse complement strand
GGTTTTTTGAGTTTTTTCTTGCCTGTTATGAGAGTTAAGTCAGGGGGTGTCGTCCTGTTTTGTTTCTTGTAAACTGTGGGCCTGTAAAGCCCTTTGAGACTGTAAATAGTGATTTTGGGCTCTAAATAAACTTGAACTTGAACTTGAACTTGTAGCTCTGTGGTGTTACAGGAGGAGAGAATTGCCCTCCTAAAAGTGCATTATGTGTCACTATGTGTCATTCATTGCTCTCTGATAGTTAGCACAGCCCCAGAAATTGTGCTCCGTCCTGCTCTAATAACAAATAGACCATTGTTGAATTTGGCGGCACGTTCATGGGTCTTTATATCATAATTAGTTACTCTGATCAATCAGCTAAACACGACTTTTCAGTTAAATAGAACTGATTATCATGTCTATGAATTTGTCCCCATGGCTTTCTTAATATGGTTATTATCAGTAGCCTGTTTGGTCATACAAATGCAGTGACACATTTTGTTGTAAATATGAGGGTTGTGACTACTTACTTTATGAATAATTAAGTTTTTAAGTAGCTTGGTTCAGCCTATCTGTCCTCATGCATGCTTCTAAAATTGTGTAGTTTAGATTTTGTACCAAAGCACAAAAATGATGAATGCCTAAATGTCTAAACTTTAACATTAAATCTGATTGTACACATTTCATGAATGAGTCGCACTGACTGACTTAACCAAAACCCTCGAATTCCACTGACAATGTATGGAATGACTTTAATATAGTTGTTTTTCCCATCCAACCTGACCTAGCTTGAGCAAATATACTAGACTGAATGGGAAAAAAAGCAAGGCCGGTGCCACATGGCTTGCAGTTGCTTAAGGCCAGAAGCGCATTACACGACCAAATGTTGCAGGACATCTCACATTTGCTGAGCTTCTGAATTCCATCTTGCATCAAAATAGGGCACACACCTTAGGATGAGGCAACAACATGAGTTTGCACATTAAAAGACTGAACTACAAGGGACTGCATAGCCTCGAGTGAGCCCGACTTCAAACAGAGTTGACGAGTCGTTGAAGTCTTGTAGGTCTGGCCTCACAGGCCTTAACCCCGTAAGACTGAAAGCCAAATGGGTCAATGGGACGTTTGATTGTTAGCAACCAATAAACTTTTGTTTGTACCGTAATGTTAATTTGCACATGCATAAGTGCAGATGAAAAGAAAACGACAAGGTTTTGGGGCATCTACATGGTTAGGCTAGCCAGAATTACAGAGAGAACTGGAAGTATGACAGTTTCCATAATAAATGGTGCAATCATGCCCACTGTATTTGTCTGCAGTAAACAGAGTGAAGACATATCCTGCTGCAATCTAATTGGCTAATGTGACAAATTGGCTCATTGTACCCTCTATCACTACAAGAAATACGACAAAAATTTCAAACTTGACGTAAAATGATCCAGGCGTCCTAGACGGTCCCAGACTTCATTGGGAGATTGGGAAGTGACGTGCTGACCTTCTCACAATATGCGAGCAAAGACGTGACATTTTTACTCCAATATCGACAACTGGTATGGGAACCTCTCAGATGCCTAAATTGGCTGTGATATCATATGGTATGCGCCCCTGCCTAAGTGAGGGGAGGGGTGGACCCACAACCTTGGAGGAGGTGGCTTCCATTCAGTCAACTATGGGAACAAAAGGCCCTTGTGCTTACAAAACAGACTTGAAGTCTTTTGTCATATTTGTAGAATTTATTACTGCTTGGCCCAAAGGAGGACTTCATCATTTATAGACTTCAGGAATCTGATGTTAGACTAGTGTTGGATATAAGGAATGAGGGGGTGAAAGTCATTGCAGCTACTTTGGCAACAGCTAGCTCATTTAATGTGGCTTTTGCAAGTAAGCACCAAGTGATTTGATTGGTCTAGGCCAACATGCTGCTGCATTGCTTCGCAGGATATGTAGTTTCTAGCACTGACACCAAATAGATACACATTCTTGTGCCCTTCATTGTTTTGGAGAATATCACAGTTTTTGTCTTAAATTGTGCTGAATATGTTTGCACCCTAATGACTAAACCAGCTTGGGTACACTGAACAAAACCAGAGAAACCATAAGACAACGTAAATGCTTAGAGGAGTTTCCCTTGGGGATTTACTGCCCGCACCAGCTGGGTGGAGCAAATGTACCCGCTCTCTACATGTGTAAATTGTCAGATTGGTCTCTAGCCTTATATTGTACTTGAAACTGGCACACACCCTATAAGCCCAGCTTTGGTGCTGACAGGAAAACACTGCTGCAGTTTCTAAATAGGTATGTCTATACTAGACATTTCTGGAACATTTATTTTCAACCAGTCATACAGTAATATCCAACTGACTACTACAGTCTCATATATGGCATCTCTAAGATGACATGGTGTGTTTCAAAATTTGTCAGTTGTGATGAAAATAATTTCTCACCCGTTTTGACTTTTAATGTTCATAATCTTCTGACCTCTCCAACACATTCGTTTTAAATCATGAAATCATTCATCAAAATATCTTCTAAAACATTATTTGTGGCCAGAAATGCTACAACATGTCCAGCTCAGATTCAGTGGAAGCTAGGCTATTAGATGCTCTGAATGTGTAGACATCCGGTTATATTTGCTGATTCTACTGAGCATACTGTTTAAACAGTCTAACCCTTAAGTGATAAGAAAATCATCAGTATAACCCAGTATCAGAAAGACACCCAGACTTGCCAAAGGAGCAGAAGCAGGGATGACAAAGGCCTACATTAACAGTGTGAGACATGGTGTTGAATAGTTCTAGCATAGTAATAGTGGACGTTTCCACAGGCTGCAAGCTATAGGGAAGTGTGAGAGGGCTGTGGATCCTGAAGGAGGGGCTTGGAGAGCTGGAAGTTGGTTGGTGGTGGAGGGCAGAGTCACTGTCAGGAACTGGGTAGCAACAGCAGTCCTACACCGCTGGCTTGGTGTCGGTGGGAGGAGGCGACCAACCTAACAGGATGAAATGTAGACTGGGTCTCTTACTGACAGCAGAGCCCAGCATCAGGCTGGCCTGTCCGCCCCACATGCAGCCTACAGGTTTCATTAGGGCTGGAAAGCCACCAGTGGTGCAATGCTGTCATTCAAGTGCTGTGATGGGAGTGATGGGCTGAAAATCAGGCAGCAGATAAATTCCCCCGGGAGGTGGCGCTATGCTCTCTAGGAGGCACATTAAACCAAATCATGTTAACTCAGTTGACTCCGACATGGCGTTGTACATGTCAGCTGTCCCGGTGCTGAGCAAGGCCCTGCAGCTAGTCCAAACTCAGGCATTACCATCAATACAATACAGCTTCATACTAATCAGCCATATGCTGCTCTTCACAACCAACTGCCGGGCCTGGGAACAAATGCATCATCTGTATCCGAGCTGCTCTCCAGTGACATTCACCCAGTGATGGATGCACCAAATAAGAAGATTTGCCTTTATTCTGTATAATGCGAGCCGTCACTACAACCCCATAGAGCCTAAATAAAGCTGCGATGTGTGCGCAGCCTGATAGTCTGGGCCTGCTGTGGTATGCGGTAGGAGACTGCTAGAAAGACAACAGCAGAGGAAAACCTCAGCAAGAGCTTTCACACTAAAACAAATGTCATGCAGGAAATGAGACGACAGCGTGACATTTTGCGGTCCAGGACCTGTAGGCAATACAAAATGGTTGTCATGTTATGCTGCTTACCTGCAGTTGGCTGCTTGTCCTCCAGACAAAGGCTGGAGACTGTGGTAGGCCGTCTGTTGCAGTCCACATTAAATATAGGCTACAGCCATTCACCTGGCATTTTCAACAGAAGGCTGACTGGAATGGTGATTATCGGTAACATGAACCACAGGGGACGGGGACAGTATACATAGAAGATGAATGCAATTATCTGAAAACAACAGAGTAAGTAGGCGAAATAAATGAATAAAAACAGAGCACATAAGGGATTGACGACTGTGGAAATCGTCAAAATCTCGAGGATCAGATATTTTCTCAAGCCTGTTGCAGACTCTTAAAAAACAAAGAGTTTAAAGAAGCAAAAGCAGCGTTTCCTCTTTTTTCTTGTGCATGTCATGTCTCCAGGTTTTACATAGAAGCTCCTATACTGGTCGCCAATAAATCCCAGCTCCAGTGACAGCGGAGAACATGGGTTCATTCCAATTCATGCGATTTCTTGGCGTGTCTCAACACTTATTTCCCCTCTTGATGTCACCCAATGCATTATATCCTATGGCACGATTCGTAGATTCATATTTTTTAGGGAAATAACAGTGATCTGACAGACATCACCGGAATCTCCTGGACTATGGGTTTATGAAAAGGCTGTCGATCCACACTTCTTTTTGCATTACTCCAGTCAAGCCAAGGAAACCCTCATCTTTGTTCATTAAATCCGTTTGCGTGTCCAGGAACAAGCGGCTTCTGGTGGCAGGACACTGTCATATTAAAAAAAAAAAAAAAAAAAAAAAAAAGGAAAAATCAGTTTGGTATTTAGGCTAGAAAGCCCCATTCGTTTTGAGGCTGCTGGATGACACTGAGGCCAATCCACATCGTGTCCTGCAGCACGTCAGCGCTCGGTCATTTTTTTTATAAATAATATGTAATACAATAATATGGCAATATCCGAAATGAGATGCCTGTTCCGATGGTGTTGCTGGCAGGTGGAGGTTCGGCTATTTCCGGAATGGACAGGCACCATTCGGGATGTTTCGGGAAACGCTGCGTCCCATTGCTGGAGACTGGACAGCTGAACTGGGCACCCTGGTGTTACTGGGGAAGTCCGGTGATTCCCGCTGATTTGACAGTGATTTTTACCCTGTCTGAATGGCAGTAATTTAGAAAGTAAACCATTATCTGCCATATACTGGTGAAGTCAATCTAATAATAATTGGGAAAATGGGGTGGAATAAACCATTTTTGAGATTTTGCATCACTATGGCGAAATAGAGTCTATTTCAAACAATAATTGCTACGCATATCTGATAGTTTTTTAAATTACAGTTTACTATTGTACCTCAGACAATTTTAAGATAATATATGAAAATGTATCTATTTCTATTTAGACCCAAGAATCACCACATCGTGACTGTGATGAATTCACTTAGCAGTAATCACTTTCTTTTTACTTTGCTCTCTTACTGCTTTTTCCATATGCTTTCCTCCATCACAGATTAATTCTCTATCGTTGATCACATGATTAATTTTATATGGTTGCCGAAATACAAGGGGTTGCTGCTCATTTAACCTCAACTTACCCCTTTACCCCTGCTGATAGGAACAGACAAAAATGCCCTTGTGCACTTTGAACCATTTTCTCTCTTTTGTGATTTCTCAATCTTACTGTTTCCTCTCTAGATCATTGCTATTTCTTCATCTTTTGATTTGTTGTTGAAAGAAATCATTTATTATTATTTTGCTTATGGCAGTGATGTGGGTGTTATGATTTTTTTTTCCCTCTTTGCCATTTGGCAAAAGAGTCACTTAAGTTGTGGATGTGATGCATCATAGCAGTCCTGTTATCTGCCTCAGCACAGAAAAATAACTTGTCAAGGTTCCAACTCACAAGGGTTTTAAGAAATGTCTTATTTTTATCGCCCTCTGTTGGCGACCATGGAAGTGCAACAACAATGACAAGTCTTTGGCACAGCTTATGGTGGCCATAATGGACACGAAACGTAAAATCACATTTCCAAATGCAGAGTAATAAACTAGCAAATTAGAGCAGAGTTCCAACAGAAACATGTAGTGAAGATTTAATAGTTCACCATGCAACCGACTATAATGATATTGCTCTGTCATTCACATTTTGGCCTTAAGAACAAGGCTTTTTAGCCTTCATCTGTAGCTGACTTATGTGTATTATGTTTGTTCAAGTGTACTATAGTAGGTAGGAAATTTACTGTCAAAACTGAATAGGGGCCAGAAAGTGACTTTTGAAAAATAGAAGTCTCACCACCTAACCAAGTAATCATTGAGTCATTGGTATTGATCAGTAACTCTATCAACCCCTGCAGACATATTATCATTTTGTGGTATGGGACGGTAAAAATTTTACTTAATGCCCCTTTAACTACATTTTAATTTAACCATGTTTAAGGCTTTCTCGTGATATGAATAGCTCATGTTAATTCAAAATAAAAACAATACCAATATGGTGAAACTTGAAGCATGTGGGATATGTCAGTATTGTTGTGATGATGATGAAGATGAAACATATGTCGGCATCTTAATTTTAACAAGGCAGCTGCAGCAGTGGTCCGTGTAGCCTGATGGAAGTCACGCAGGGTGCTTAGATCTCTGTCTGTAGCCCACTGGGCTGGAGGTTTCAGAGGTCACAGAAACATGTGGCAATGGCAATGACATGAAAACCTTCTCAGTGTGGTCTGGATCACTTCCCTCTTGATGCCCAGTCATTTCATTAGCCCCAATCTTTTCTGTGTGGCAAAGCGTCATGCCTCAACAGCTGTCTGGTCCGCTGGAAGCTGGCAGAACAGATGGTTTACTAGACACTGCAAATTGTTGACCGGAGACAAAACTGCAATTTTCCAAGAATGTGGACTCAAATAATGGACACTAATGGAAGAAATTTCCTTTTGTCTGGAACAAAATGAAGGATGTTTTAAAAGTAAAATTAAATGCAGTGGTTGCATATCGCATGTGTTTTACCTGTATATATGTCATGGATTGTACAGTTCTTAACATTAGAATGATCAAGCCACTCTCAGTAGACAGCTATTTTGAATTTTCAAATTGTTTTCCTCAGATTTCACACAGTGTTGTGAGGTCATATGTAAGGTAGAGTTTTTGTGCATAAACTATTATGTTGCTATCCTGCTGTACTGTTAAAAGGGTAAGTGCTACCCTCTGTTGGTAGAAGTGCAGTAAGGCCTCAAATCTAGTGGATCCTCAGTATCATTGTGAAATTGAATTATGTATCATTGGTGAAAGTGAACTACTCTTGTGTACCGGTGGCTGTTTTGAGCATACCTGTATAATATATTGTGTTGAGACTGCATAAAAACAGGTACAGCCCCTTTACTAACAGTATGACAAACTGGTATCACACATTCTTTGCTTAGTGATAGTTCTTGTTCTCACTATCCAGTGAAACTACATTACTCACTATGAGATGAAGCACACAAAATGCTGGTGCAGCCCGATGAAAGCATGAATAACACTGACTTGGTTTGATGTTGAAGGACCACAGGAGCCTGAGAGACAGCACATTATATGAACAGTATCACTACATATGAAGGAAAAATGAGAGAATATAGTGAGAATTAGAATACAGGGAGATAAAGCACACAGAAATTTTTTCTCACTCTATATATATATATGCGACATGAACTTTGCACATTTTCAAAAGTTAAGTAAAAACAACTGCCCAACAGTTTACATCCAAACAAGATTTATGTCCAAATTATCAAATTGGTAAAGTATTATTAGCCACGGACTTTTGAGTACAGTCAAGGTAGCAGGATGGTAGCAAAAATAGCATATGTTGTAATTAGAATGAAAAGTCTGTAACAGAGACAGACTGTGACTAAAAACACAGCCCGGTCATCTAAAGTTATGAGGCTGTTGTGCCAGTGTACAGTAAGTGTTACAGAACAATGATTTGCATATTTCGTCTCCGATAGTTGGGCAACATGAGTAATCCACTTGCATATGGCTGAAACTGTCTTTGTACAAAACATTTACAGCTGTCATTGTCTGAAAGGTTTGCCTTGACGTAAAGGAGCCTGTATGAGACCACACATTATGTGGGTAATGACCGAACATTACCACAATATATAATAGATAAAATATAGAATAGTATGTAGATATTGAGAGCCCCAATTCTGACTGAAACTGGATAATGCTTTGGCTTGATTTTAAGAGACTTCTTGACCCCAAAGGAGACCTCCATACCTGGTTAGGCTGGCAAGTGTACCAACCTTGGGCAAATCTAAAGTGGGAAACAACTTCAGTCATGCAAGCAGCATTATTATGGAGACCTATCAGTTTATACAATAAAGAAAATAAATGGCTTAAACAGACTTTGGCCTTTCTTGCAGTATTGGCAATAATGGCATTATTCTATGTGTGTAAACACTACCAGCTATGAGTAACTGAAAAAAACAGGCAACAAAATAGTGAAAGACATTAGAGAGTAGAGAGTAAAGTGACACTTTCTGGGGTTTTTTCTAGGTTTAAAACATAAATTAAGAAGAAAGACAAAACTTTATTGGCCCCTGTGAAGATACAGGGGCGGTAACAGCAAAAAGCAATACAATAAAGGAAAGAAAAAGTTTTAAAAGGAGTATAAAAAAGAACATAGCAAATGTTAGGCATTTAGACACAGCATCACTGGCAATTAAAACACTGGGATGCAGTATATAGAAATGTACTGTATGAATGAAGAATGTGAAAGCAAAATGAATTACTGTGCCATTAGGATGTGGAAGATAGCAGTGGAACCTGCAAAAACAAAGACACAGTGAATGGAAAATATGTATGATATGAACACGTAACAAAAATGTAAATAGATATGATATGAAATAAGTAAAAAATAGGAAAATATCCAGGTACAAGCCTATGCAGTATAACAAATAACAATAATATAAGAATATGAAGAAAACAAATATGTGAATTTACGGGACATATACCTGGTATTCAAGATCTGTATTGTATTCACACTATCAGGTCTACATGAGGCCGTACACATTTACAGGAAATGTATAGGTGTAAGAAATTATTGACATCATCAAATTTATTCAAGTTAGAGACATACATAACATGTACACACGGTGTAAATTTAAAATCAGAAGCACCAATTGGAGAAACCACACAGAGAAAATGAAAATGTACAGCAATGCATGTGCGCTGATATTTTTCATTATCATTACTTGGACATGCTGTATAGATGGTGGGCACATACATACATAAATACATACTGACACGCAAAGAGTGTTTACAAATAGACAGAGCTCTGTGTGGATCCGAAACTATTCCAGTGGATTTACAGATCAGCATGGTGTATGTGGTCACATCTTGAGTGAACTGTGGAATATCAGATAGAAACAAATTAAGGCAGGATTTAGATCTTTAAAGGATTTGAATTTACTCTCAAAACCTCAAGCAAGTCAATGTTATTAGATCGCCAGTTCTTTGGGCTTTTATGTTTGGGTTCATTACAGAAAAGAAAGGTTGTACCTACCTACCTACCAACATTTTCATGAACTGTTTATTAAATGTTACTTGTTGACATTTCTGTACTTTAACACATAGTACACTGGAATAAAGCCATTGTAAAGTTAGAGGTTATCAGATGCAGGAGCTGTTGTGACATTTTCAAAATTTATCATGTAAGGAGATAAAGCAGAAAGGTGAACAGAAAAAAGGCAGCGACCATCTAATGAAGTCACAAAAACAGAGGTTACCTAATAAGGGTAATAATGATAAAGTTTTCTAAAGGAAATCGAGATTCGAAAGGACTTGGCTTCCGCTCAGCCTGGGTGGCATCTGTTAGGTAGATGACCTTTGACAACATGAAAAATAACCTCAGAACAAGCTGTTTACACCTGTTAGAATGTCATATGTTGCTGGGCTTCCCCCGCTACCTTATGTTAATACTTCCTCTTCAGAAAAGTATTGATGCACATTTGAGGATCGCTGTCAACATGTCAATCACAGGAGGTGAAGGAGAGGTATAATGTACACAGAATAATCATGCATTGCTGTCCTCATTTTGCCATCGAGTTGTTTTTATTTATCATCTTTAGAGTTTTAATCGGAAGTGACACATCCATTTTCACATCCAAATTCCTGTGAAAGTAAAAAAGCTGGAATATCATTGAAGTTATTAGCTGTCTCAAAACTGCTGCTACACACAAAATAATACTTGTGGATAGGATCCATTTGTACATTCAAAGCACTTAACTGCTGTTTAAATTGATATGTAGGCATTCAGATTTAAATTCACATTCAGAATCTTTGATTTGAAAACCTAAGTGATAAGCAATTTACTGACTGAACTAAAAGTTGAAGGTTATCTTAATTACTAGTTTATTACTACTGGTATTTTTATTACTAGTATTAAATTTATAATTCTCAGCTACAGTGAATTGTGTGACTCATGAATTCACAGAGATCACACAGCACACAGATGGTAATACATGTGTACCTGGTAGAAGAGGTATTTATTCATAACAGAATGCTAATTAATGCTAAATATCTCCATTTCAAATTGATTTCTTCAGGCCAGGGTTTGCAATTAATGAGTCATCCTCCTTCCCACCATCATGCAGACATTGGTCTCATAAAATGCGATCAAATATCTCAACTTCCAGCGCGACGGTATTTCTTTTTTTTTTTCATCACTGATTGAATTTTTACCTCCGCCAGTTCATCAAAAACAACCCACACTCTTCTTAAATAAGCTTAGTAAGCACTCAGATCACACACATTTCTCTGGGAAGAAGTGAATCATCGACAATATGATTCTCGCAATGAATCATGAACACTGAAAGGATACCATCAGTTACATGTGTATGTCTCCCAAAAGTTTTGTATAAAGGCGTAATTCTCTGATGGTTACAGCTCCACAGCATGTATTCATGCATGTCGTGTGATCAGAAAGTAGATGGCACAGGGCGAATTACCTGCTTTGGTTTTCTCACATTGCCGATATTCACACGAGAACGCAATTGTATTGTGACTCACAAAGTGAGAAACCGGCTTACGCAGAATTTCTTTATTCCTGAGCGGCAACACTTTGCATCACACCTTAATTTCACCAGTCATTTGGCCAGACTTGCAAAAACGACATAGCAATTGCAGCGCACACCAGTATGATTAATGTTGGACAATTTATTGAAACTAAATTCAGAAACAAATTGGGTTCAATGATGATTTTACCTCCAAAATTTCAGTTTTTCAGGAACTAAGAAAAATATCTTTGGTTTCAACTTGACTACCATGCAGTTTTCCGTTGATCCAATGGAGGTTTGAAAGGGTTGCATAAAGACTTGTACAACTTTATCAATCCATAGAGGACTATGGATTTCTTCAGTAACATGAAAATTGCTAGAATTGGATTCCTATGGTTTTCACCTCACAGCAACGATAAGTAGTCTACCTTCTCAGTAAATGAGAGACTTTTGACGAAAGATACAACTAATCAGGAAAATATAGAGAAAATATTAGCATACAGTAAAACTGCTGAACAGTGTAGTAGACTGCAGGATTAATGCGAAGGGGGTTAATGTGGAAAAACAAGTAGAGAGGAAGTCAGTGAAAGCAGAAAATCTGTTCCTGTGTAGTACGCTTTTTACTTATTCCTATTAACAAAACCCGCTTGTCAGTGCTGACTGTACTAAACATGTGTGGTTACCGTGAATCCTGCAGCCTTTTTATATCACTATGAATTCCACAAAGCTAAGACGCAGTGTAATGATTGACAGATATAACGTGGCATGGAAACTGAATGGGAGCTCATTCTAAAATGATGTGTTCATAAGATATGTTTTCTTTTATTTTTACTCTGCCTGTTCATAGATGCATACAAAACAGATCAGAACAGAAACAAACAGAATAGCAGTGAATTATGTGAAGGTTAAAAAAAGAAAGTTCAAGTGAAAGCAGAAAACACGGTCATTTATCATATTATTTTATCTGTTTTTCAAAGTAACCCCATCTGAAGCCAGTTAAAGCTCATAAACAATTATAGCTGACTAGCTAGAACTACAATTTACGTAGTATTAAAATCATCTGTCTGAAATAGTCCTCTTACACTGTCCAATTTGGGGAGATAAGTTGTGACTGTGATTACTAATAGACCTGGATTAAACTAAAAACACGTTTGTTTTGGAGGGGATACCACAGTGTGTCATTGTTAATGCTTCACCACACTCGTTTGCCAAAAAATGTCGTCATTAGAGTGATAAAAGAAAAGTTGGGAAAAGGAACACAAGGCACTCTTATTTTGTTTGCAAAAGTTGAAAAGTATTTTTTTTCTACAGCTGTAGCCAAAATAAAAGCATTAACTTCTTTTGCAGACAAAAAGAACGTCTTGGCTCCCCTTTGTTCAGAAACAAGTTACTTTGAAACAAACATATTTTCACGTGGTCTTTTTTTTTTCTAACAACATGGGCTTAACTTTCCTCTGTCCAGGTATAAATACTGACTGGTTTGTAGCAGGTTCAGCATTCGCTTCCTCTTCCTTTCATACAAGCAGTGGCATCTTCAG
>OMKZ01015709.1:0-12010 GCA_900302535.1 Neoniphon sammara | reverse complement strand
TGGAGCTGGAGCTCGCCCAGACCAAACTGCAGCTGGTGGAGGCGAAATGCCGCATCCAGGTCAGCAGCAGCAGCTAATAGTGTTTATCACAATAATTATAATAACTACTAAGCGGATCCAGGTCAGCCGCTGCAGCCAGTAATATTCATCATAATAACAACGATTAACATGATCCAGGTCACCAGCACTTACTAATAATCATCCAGCACAGTATTTCAAGTCAAGAATCACAAGGAAATATTATTATTACTATTAATAATAACTGCTAGCAAAGTCCAGTATCTCTTTGAAATCTGAGGTTTGAATTAGCCCAAAGAAAACAGCAGCGTTTTAGATGACAGTTAAAGTGAATTATAAATTTGTGGCCTCACGCGTCTCTGCTCCTCCTCTGCAGGAGCTGGAGCACCAGAGGGGAGTCCTGATGAACGAGATCCAGGCGGCCAAGAACTCCTGGTTCAGCAAGACGCTGGGCTCCCTGAAGAGCTCCGCCTCCTCCTCCTCCTCCTCCAGCTCCCAGTCCCAGACCCCATCTTCCCCCAAGGAAGGCCCCGCCTAGACTTAAGCACCTCCCCTATTATGCGGCCAGAGGATGCATTTTCCTACGGCAGTATGCACACCAGAGCTGAGGAACATGAGCTGAAGAAAACAAGCGGCAGAGCGATGCAGTATTCCTTTTCCAGCCGGCGTAGAGGATGGCGAGGGCGGGGCTGACCGGCTTCCTGGACTCTTGATTTGCTGAAAAGATGAGAGGGGGAACAAACAGGTGGGACTTCTATGCCACCGTCTCCTCTGTCCTCTACGTACCGTCCATTGGACCAGCCACATTTCAATCACTTGTCTCTCAGTTTGATTGGACTAAAACGTGTGTTTTGACGCGCTCTGCTGCACAGGTAAAGTGACGGGTGAGCGAAAGGTGTCATTGCGGCTCAGAGCTGATTGAATGGTTCAGGGGGTTCCTTCACAGTGTTGGCTGAGCTAGATATCTCAAACCTCATGACAAGTAAGCTGAATTAAAACAGCATCCTTAATGTGGATCATTGATTCAGCTCCACCTAGTGGCCAGACATTGCTATTGCCAACTTAAAGCCAATTAGCTGAATGGCTTAAGTGATGACACTATTAAAGTAGCCAAGAACAAAGTTAAACCTGCATTCATACACCTCTCAATTTGGGTGTGATTTGCAAGGATAGTGATACTGCTACTGTTCAACATCACACTGGGATTATAAGTTTATTGTTTAGAAATACAGCGAGCTACAGCAATCGTCTTCAGCACAACATAATAGCCACGGTGCTCTGAAAAGGGATACTGCATTCTGAGTCTGAAAAACAAACAGAAAAACACAAAACTTGTATTTCTTCATGGTAATATTAAGTAGACAATGTTGTCATATAAATATGTATAACTAATTATTGATTTTTTTAAAAATCTTGTACAGTTCTTTAAGAGAAAAAAAAGAAGGAAAAGTTCTTTGTTAAATTTCTTTTTTACCATTTGGAATTTGAATGTCATCTCTCTAGATGTTGATGTAACTAAGCACAGTGTGTGGAAGGTCTGGTTGAGTCTAAATGCTGAAAAGCCAAAGCGACATCCTGCCCTGTTAATCTTTAAAGGACATTGATATTCTCCCAAGAGGAAGCACTGGTCAGAGTATCCTTACAAGCCTATAAAACAAGTTTTTACTGATTAAACGTCTTACCAGCACAAAGTCCTCTGTCAGCAGGACAGCAGCTCCCAAAAATGAACTGCAGCCACTATCTTCATTTTCTTTTTACTTGTGGTTGTTTCATTCTTGGGTCTTGCTGGTCTCCAACCGTATGAGATTTTTATGCATTTATGATCAGTTCTGACAGACATTCTCTTTTGTTGCACCGGCATTTAACTTATGAAGATTAATTTTATACCAGTTAGTGTCGTCCTAAATCTACTG
This sequence comes from Neoniphon sammara, assembly GCA_900302535.1. Taxonomy (NCBI): domain Eukaryota; kingdom Metazoa; phylum Chordata; class Actinopteri; order Holocentriformes; family Holocentridae; genus Neoniphon; species Neoniphon sammara. The sequence goes on along the minus strand of OMKZ01015709.1, from coordinate 10,079 downwards.
TAGATACATCAAAGTCAGGGCAGACACTAGTTTTACCACTTACATGATGCTGTATGCCCTACAGTATCTGTATAATAGCACAATTAACTCTTAAAAAACAACTCGCACACAGTGAATGATGAAGTTCCACTATTCCATCTTGATCGCCATGCAGTCTTAAGGCCATTTGCATGGCTGTGCCATTCCCTTCGTATTAAAGGAATACAGGATTTGAGAGGTTGTCCTGTTGGCCAGCTTTAATTGATGATGATGAGAACATAGACATCAAAGTAATCCACATTTCCCGAGTAGATCATTGTCTTTGGCGCTTCATGCAATCTTGATGATCACTTTAGCATCTATTATATTAAATGCTAGTGCTTCAAGCTAACACTTTAGTTTTCACTGTGTTGAGTGATGCAGCTAGTTTTATGTCATAGGATAGAAAATGAGAATTTGAAGTGGACATGTTGCTAGGTTGGCAGTCCTGTGTAGAGGATTAGTAAAATGTACATCAAATATGCTAGAAAAATAACATCATTTTGAACTAGCAGGGACTACTTTCCCTTTTTCCATCAAAGTGAATGGAGACTGTGTACAGCTAAAAAACACTGTGCAGTGGATCAGTATGTGGTTGTTCCAAAACTATACAAGGCTACATCATATCTATTGAGTTAATTATGTTTCATTTTTACAGTTGACGAATCCACAGGCCATGTCATATGAACCACTGAGAAGTCTTAGGCTGTTATTCAAATGCCACTCTTTCTCTGGATCATACTAGTTGCCTATGATCACTCAACTTAGTGTACACAAAGCATTAGCATGGAGCCCAGCATCACTTGACATGCTAAAGTGTTGCTATCACTCGGTATGGCAGTGGCGCATGCTAAAGTGCTAGCATGGAAAACTGGATTCAATGACCTGAAGAGAGCACCTGGGTGATTTGGATGTCCGTCACATAATGGTAAGCTGTTCAACATGAAACTTTACCAAAAACTCAGTGTATTCCTTTATAATATTAATGCATGTTAGTGCTGTCATAGCAGGCTGGGGCAGAGAGCTGCAATATAGGTGCCAAGAACCCCGCTTTGTCATGCACTCTGGTAGAGGCCTGCAGTCAGCCTTTGGACTTTGACCAAGACCATGTGTACATGTATGTGTGTATTGACGCGCGCATTTGGATTTACGTATGTGTTCTGCACTGTAACTCCAGTGGTTCAAGTTAAAACGGTTTCTTGTTCACGTGGCTGCCTTTTCTTTTGCTGTCGACTGGAGCTGCTGGCTGGTGAAAGGAAAGTCATGTGACTGTCAGGGAGCGTTAGCTGTGCCATAAGAGCCTCTCCTGTCCCGACAGGCCGAGTTTCCCTCTGCTCCTTTGCCATTGGTCTTCCTCACCAGCAGCCACGTGATTTGAGTTTATCCAAACGTTTATCTACCAGGGATGATGTGGTACATTCACACAGCTCTACACATTCACACTGCAAGATCAGTTTGTTCTTAACTGTTGGCGTCTTAGTGGCTGCGCTGAAGGAAATCACGCCAGTGGAAAAGGAGGAGCAAAGGAAACTGATTGGTTGAATACTGTTGATTTTCCAGCTGTTTTTTTATTTGTTTCCAGGACATTCCTTTATTCCTTTATGGCATATCATTCTTAATCCTTGTCGGTCACATCTGTGACTATTGCTAAGTCCTGCAGTGTCATGCATAGTCCAAACGATTTGGAGAGCTCCCCTGTCTTTTATGTGCACTAACACAGCGATGATATTTTAAACACTATGTCAAGATCTTTGTTTGTTTTGCAAGTTATCTTGAGGGCAGAGCAGAATTAATTTTTAACTGCTGATTATTGTTGTCAAAAGGCTGGCTGCCAAATTCTAATCCACTTCATAATCCACTTGATTCCAATGATGCAGAAGCAGGTAAAGTGAGCTGGACTAGGAGTGTGATGTGTTGTGTAGTGTACAGTATGCTGTAATACCACAGTACTATTACATAGGGAAGGCCTGACTCCAGCCCTATTTTCTGTACAGTAACTGTCTGACCTGCATTAATAAATTTCAGTTTCTCTGTTCACTGACACACTCTGTGGTAGCTTTTATTCAATAACATTTGGCTCGTAATCATCTGGCATGGTATTAATTTCTGATTTTTATTTATTTATGGAATACTATCAAAGATGTTTCATAATGATGAAATGCATGCATGCGGTCTCTGTGAAGTTTACCACAGGAAATTTACACTTGAGTGGCAAGTAAAGTCATAAATTTGTGTGGTAAACTCGGACAAGTTCCATGATACCCAAGAGTTGTGACATATCATCTCAACACGTTGACAACTTGAAAACAATGTGAGTGGCAAATAATAGCTATATAACTTGCCTATTTTGATCATAATATGGGTAAATGATAATAAAAGTGAGTGGTCCTATCAAAGCAAGCAGTAATTTAAATCATTTGCTCCTGGCGCTTATTGTTTACATCTTTCAGTGGATTATGTCATTGGTTGAGCTTCTTGACCACCCGAACATAAACACCTGGTAAATACAAGGTGGTCACCCAACATTTTTCCAAGTTTACCATTATTCAATAGAACTCATGACATTTGGACTTGGTCCTGATTGGCTCCCTCACTAAAAATTATTAAAATCAGTTTGAATTCAAAAGACTTCGCTCAGCAGGTTTACCTCATTTATAGTGCTGTCAAAATTTTGCTGATTAATTTAAAATGTTTAACTCGTTAAAAAAAACAACTCAATTAACGCAGTTTTGTTTACTTCTGGCGTTGACTGACCCCTAACCTTTGATCACGTGTGCAGCCCGTGCAGCCAAACCGAGCCACCCGAGCCACCCCGGCTACAGAGCAGCAGAATACCGCGCAACGATGGGGGACGGAATATTAGGCGGAAAGTTTCACAAAAATGCGATTAATCGCAATTAATTACAGAAAATTGTGCGATTAATTGGTTAATTTTTTTAATCGATTGACAGCCCTGCTCATTTGATTTAGAGGATCTGCTGTTGTTGGCCCACCAGAGGCCACTAGTTTGTGGACTTACAGGCCCCTTATATAAGATGTAAGTTGGTGGAGTCGTCAGACCAAATGATACTTCAACAAATCTTGTGTGTAAGGAAATTCACCTCAAGCTAAAATTTCAGATAAGACAAAGCTTGTATTGATCATCATTTTCTGTTTGTTAAATCCTTTTAATAGCCATGTAGTCTCTGTAATTGAGGGCTTGATAAGTTTTCATTATAGTGCAGAGTAATACTTGTTGCAAAAATAAGCAGTCATGCCCAGGAGGGTACAAGAGTATCTTTATTATTGATATTGTATAACATATTGCAAATCCACTTCTCCAAAGTCTACATGGTGACTCCCAAGCCAAACACCACGAGTTTTCACTGCTATTGACAGAACTTGAAGCAGACATTGAAGGTAGGTAAATGAAACTAAAATAACCATGATATTAATATCATTCCATGACAGAATGTCCAGACAGCAACAATAAACAAATGAGGTTCACAACAAAAAAAGATACAAAATTATGTAATCCTATGAAGCCATAAATGTATTCAATTAACAATAGCACTAATAGCAGAAAAGCATGATACAGAGTGTATATATATAGAAATATTAGCTGTATTGTAACTCTTGAAACACATGGTACAACAAAGTTAAGTTTATATAGTCTACTGTCTACATTTGATTTTTAACATTTGAGGGTGAGTTTGCATTACCTTGAAGGAAAATTGGAAAGACAGAACCTAGAGGTTACAGAGAAAACCAGTTTTCTGATTTAAAACCATTTGGCATTGTGCTTCATAATTCTGTGTATGGAGTGATGTCTGGTTGTCTTTCATATAGCTGGTTGGATTGTGTTCACATGTCAGGCATCTCAGTGCCATTATTTGGTGCCATCAGAGTTCAAATGACTTTGTTCTCAACTGGACAAACTAAGCATCCTTGCAGCAACTAATAAACATTACAATATCAGGTTTTATTACATGTTTAACTCATATAGAAGGACACTATTACATTTTGATAAGTTATCACACCATTTTTGTCTCTTTTTTGTCAATGTTGTTGAACTGGTCACTGACGTCATCAAAGTAGTTGTCAGCAAAGCGAAGCATCTGGACGACGGCACTGAGCAGCAGGATGTCACAGTTCAGGTCCAGCTCCAGCTCCTCGCAGTAGTTCTTCACTGGAACCACGCAGGACAACGGCACACCGAGCCGAGTGCTGACCTCCTGGACCTGGAGCACAAAACCAAGACACTTAGTTTAGGGCAGTTTATGTTAATGGCATGATCACTCCCACCTCTGCTTTCCTTCAATGGTCAAACTGGGATTTGTGAGGAGGGAAAGACCTCATCCAAAGGGCTCGGAGGGTACTCTCAGTTGAAACATAGATGTAGACACGTGATGCGCTCTTCATAACACAACTCATATCTACATATAACAAGTTGATGATGTGTCCTAGCTTAGCATTACAAGATGTTTCATTACAACAAGGAGAAATTGGGGAAATCTCAGATTTTATCTTTCCTCGCTTATATCCTCCCATCAGTTTGATGTTAGTATATAATGTAAAACTTCATCGAACAGCTGAAGTGAACCTGTGGGAATTAAATTTACTTTTTCAAAATAAAACTCAAGGTGAATTGGGTTGGAAATCCTCTTTAAGAAGATCTCACCATGTCCTTAATGTAGCGGCTCTTGTAAATGCTGCTCAGGTCCTCTCCCACAGTAGGACAGGCTTCATCCACTTTAGTCAGCAGGACCAGCTGGGGAATACCTAAAAAAAAAAAAAAAAACACAGCAGAATATGTTAATTTCCAAAACATCAAACATTAAAAATCAATTTGGTATAAAAGCTGAAAAACTTATTTTTCTATCTCTATAATTTTGTATATCCAGTTTGTCTAACTGTGTGTCACTGATGAATATGTAGAGTGATACGTATAGTGTGCTCTCTATGTACAGACTGACGTAATAATAACTTTTCAAAAATAAAGTAATAAAGTGCTTTACAAAACAAGATAAAACAGCACACAAGACGAGTAAAAACAGTATGTAGAAGCAAAAAGACCTAAATGTAATAAAAGAATCATCTTAAAAGAAGAACAGTAAGATGAGTGCAACAACATAAAATAAATGATGTATAAATAATAAATGATACAAATAATAAGTGAGTAAAATAAATATTAAGAGAATGCCTTCACATTAAAGTAAGTTTTAAGAGGGGACTTAAAAGATGAAAATTATTTTGGTTTAGGTTCTTGGTTTAGGCCACGATGGCGTCTGTGCATTTTGTTTGTATCTTTTTTTACTGCTGTTGTAAATGTACAAATATGCACGTGACAAATAAATCTCTTGAATCTTGAATCTTGAGTATTGCACTGATAGCTGTCAAAGACCCCATGTACACCTGGGGCCCTACTTTCATGAATCAAGGCACAAGTGATACACCAACTGTGGACCTTTGGTATGACTGACTTACCCATCAAGTTAACCTTTCTGCGAACAGCAGACAGCTTCTCCTCCAGCTTAGTGGGCATGATGGAGACCTTGCAGGCGTCTATGACAAAGGCCACACAGAGGATCCGATCCTTAAGTCCTGGAGATTTGCGATAGCCGTGGGCTTCAGCTTGCAGCGGGACAGAGGGGTTGAACTAAGTTGAACAAGGGAAAGACAAAACCAATTTCTTTCATAGAAACAAGAACAGAAGGACGATGTCTCCTAGAAGCAAATTATTACCACGTTAATGTTCTGCTGAAAGGAAAATGTTTGCAGAGAAATGTAAGAGAAAGCTCTACCTGATAACTGTCAGGAATGTGACCCTTCAGGATGCTGGTGATGTCATCTACATCAAGCCCTGCCCCTGTGGTCTCCTCCAGTCCCATGGTATCACACAAGATGATTGGCAGAGGTTTTCCCTCTCGTCCAGCTTTCACAGAGTAGGTGCGAAACTGTGGGATGCAATGTGGTGCTGTTTTTAAGCATTAAAATCCTGCTTAAAAGTCTTTCAGGGCAGTAGAAACTCAGAGCTTAGAGAATCAGGCTCTTAATGCCAGCAGGGTGGAGCGTTGCTGGTTCAAATCCCCACCCTGGCTTGGGAAATGTGGGTGGGGCTATATGTAATATTATAAAATCATATCATCTATATAAGACTTTTTAAGGCTATAATATATAAGGCTGTTTAGTGCCACCTTGACTCATGACAAATTTTCCCACCAGTTTTTGTGATATTACATGGATGTGTTTAGACATTAGCCGTTTGGGTCGCAGTCATACCAATAAAAGTGCACACCATGATGGCGGAAAATAGTACCCTGGGGAAGGACGTAGATGATGAATAAAACAGGACCCAGTACTGATCCCTGCGGAACACCACATGTTACAGGAGTTTTGTGACTTGATATTGTTTAGCATTTTGAAATAAAACTCAACTGCAAGTCAGTAAGAAGCACAGACTGACCTGAGTGGTGAGGCTGGTGCCAGAGCAGCCGGCGATGGCCTGGCTGGTGATGTGTCCTCTGAACACTGAGTTGATGGAGTTAAAGAAGCTGGACTTCCCAGCTCCCACTGGTCCGACAAGCAGGACCCGAGCCTGGGACACTGAACTGAGAGTGGGCTTGTAGAGCTGAATCTTGTCCATTAGCTGCTTCCTCCTCCTGTAATAACAAGAGCATATAAAAAAAACCTTTCCAATTGTGAGAATAGACTAATGTGACATATTTACCAACAGCCTCATGTATAAACTTGGCGTAGAGTCCAAACAAAAAGATCTCGTGCACAGTAGAGGAACACAATGCATGGAAAAAAGTAATTGAGTATGTACATGCACCAGCATGCAGTTCTGCCCTAAATTTTCTTAGCACCATGCTACTGGCCATTTTAAATTCATAAAACATTCTCTGTTAGATTTGAGTGCAGTAATTCGACACAATCAACCACAATGTCTTAATCAAAAGATTCACCTGTATTGATATCACTGGCCTATCTGTAAATTGGTTCTTTTCTTACCTGAAAGATAGGGGTTTCTTTGTCTCTCTTGCTAATTTTAACTCTGAAAAGTTTAACACAGTGTGTGAGGTCCCACAGGGGTCTGTCATTGGGCCCCTTTTATTTAATCTATATATGCTCCCTCTTGGCTTGTTATTAGGAAGCATAACACAAGTTTTGTGGCATGCCCAAAAGGTCCATCAAACAGCTGCAACTTATTCAGAATGCTGCTACAAGATGAATGAATTAAGATGGCTTCTTACATTGCTGTTTTGTTACTACACCTCATTGCATTTATTCTACTTATTTTTAGTCATCAATTTTTAATACTGTTATTGTTTTTACAGCCAGAACTATACTGCGTTTCTCTACTATTCTTTATATTATTTTTAATAATTATTATCATTATTGTTACTATTGTTGTTGTTATGATCTTGTTTTGTTCTGTTCTTTGGTGAAGCACATTGAGTTGTTTGTGTATGAAATGTACTGTATGAACAAAATTTGACTTGACTTGACTACAGTAAAGTAGAATAGCATAGTGAAGCATTGCATAATATGGCAGAAAGCGGTGAACTTATCCAGCTTACTCAGATTGCCAGACTATGCTCCTCCAGGGTTTCTCTAGGTCCTTGTTCTCTGTTAAAGAGAAAAAAACTTTTACATATAAAACAAGTTTTACCCAATCTGTCAAAAATATTATCCAGCTATAAAACTGTATTTGTAAAGTGTTAACATGGCTCATTCATTTAAAAACATCATGATGTTTCATGATAGTTTACTCTCAGCAAAACAAAACAGAATTTAAGTTGACAACTCTCTTTACATGAACATCAAATGTAAGTCAGCGTGATGCTAAGTACACTGAGTGAGGCTCAGTCACTACTGAAGTGAGTAAGTAGGACTGCTGGCCAATGAACAAGTCAGAGGTGTGTCTTCAAATTGGTGAATGTAAATCTAAAATAAGGAAGGTATGATAAAGCAGGACCAAAACAGGGTGAAAATGGGGAGAGAAAAGGTACAACTGATATATTTAACAATATTCTCTAAATGGTGGCAGTTTCACCTGCTTTATTGATGAAGGTGCATTATACAAAAATATTTTTGTAATTTACATACATATTTACAGCTTCTCACATATATGCATTGATGCTTGATCAGGGATAACTCATCAATATTATGTTGTTTACACTGAACTCACCCTCAACTTGATAGACTTCACACTCAGTGAGGACCAAGTCGTTGCCGTGCATTTCTGCATCAGTGAAGTTGTAGTAGTTTCCTGGACTGCTATAGACCACTGCTTGGCTTCCATGAACAAGAACCAATGCTTCTCCAAAATAAGGACCGGAGTTACTTATCATTTTTACTGCATAATTTGAACTGGTGGTTTGATACTTGATTAGATTTTCTCCATTAAAAGTGAAGAGGAATGCCCGGTTATCATTCACAAAGTTTCCAGACTGATTAAAAGGAATACTGGTGTAGCCTCCAAAGATGTAGCCAGAGGCATTATAGCCCACTGACACTGTGGGACATTTGTTGTCACAGAACTGGTGGAAGGCTGCACCGGTGAAACCATGCTTACTGGCCTTGTACAGCAACTTGAGCTTGACATGTCCCAGCTGAGAGCAGAGTGTTGTCTGCTGACTCTTGGTTAGCCTGGAGGCCATGGTGGATGCTGGTCTGATAAGGTTTGAATCCTGACTCTGTGGAGCCTCTGAAGTTCACTCACGATTCTCTCTAAGTCAAAACCAAACAGAGTTGCATTAAAGAGAAATAGAGTTTCAACTTTTTTCAAGTAGGATATCTAGTTTGAACTTGCCAAGGGGAAACTGCACTTTTGGTAAATCATCAAGGCCGCACCCAGTGCACACCCAGTCTTCATGGGAAGAGGTGGTGCAGACAGAGAGGAAAAAGAAGCTAAGAGCTTTCACTCTGCCTCCTGAAAAATGCACACAAGACAAGTATGGCTGCATGCTATTTGTATGCACTGGGTAGGCAGAGTTAGCACACTGTTTACACACCAAAAACACCCAAGTCTTATGACACTTAAACCCTTGGATAAGTCAGCAAGACAGATGGATACATCACAGAAGGACCACAAGGAAGAAGAACACAAAGCACATGGCTGGCAACAGGGAATGAGGGACTTTGTTTTTAAAAGTATTACTTGAAATGCAGCAAGCCTTGCAGACTTTGGATTTCAATCCAAAAAGTTAGTTGATCAAACACAAAGCAAGTAGTGATTTAAAATATTATATATGTTACTGGGCTGTTGTTGCCTTCATGTGGGACCCAGGGACTTACTGTATGTCTTGAGGAAGCTCCTTGTAATGTTTCCTCATTGTGTTACAGTATAACTTTATTCATATAGCAGGGGACACAACATGGATGGAAGATTAGATTCAGAAGTGAAAGACAAAGCATCTTTTCTGAACCGAACAGTTGTGATTTAGGAAGGGGGCCATTATCGTCATCTCCAGTGTTGGGAGTAACGCCGTTAAAGTAAACGGCGTTACATAACGGCGTTATTATTATTATTATTATTATTATTTTTTGTTGTAGTTAACATTTGCTGGTGTCAGCTGTATTAATTGTGTACAAACTATAATTTGGTTTTCAAACTTACAGAGACATTTTTATTGTTCTTGAGGCATAGATAGCAAAAGTAGATGGTGACAACTAGGGTTGCCAACTCCCTGAAAAATAAATAAGGGACACCTCACTGGCAGGGCCGGGCTGATTGCCTTCACCCTTCCCGGCGTGGTGAAATTTTTTTTTAGCCCTTTTTTGTGTGTGTAAAATGATTTTAACTTACTTAACCTGAACACATGAAAACATGGAAAACAAATTATTATTTAACATTTTTTTTTTTTTTTTTTGCAAAATAACAAAATTAACATAATACAATAAATATCTTTCTTAAACAGAAATCTGTCCTACTTAACATCTTGGAATAAAAATAAATCTTTCTTTTACAGAACTGCTTAACTTAAAATTGTATAAAATAATAGAAAACAATAGAAAGCAGAACACTTCTGCAATAGTGCACATTTAGTGCAATAAGAAAAGTGCAAACAGAGTCT
>OMKZ01015707.1:0-13569 GCA_900302535.1 Neoniphon sammara | reverse complement strand
GTACTGTACGGTCTTTCCCATTTCCTTTTTTTTAAATTGTAAAAGTGTTTTTATTAATTGCTACTACTTAATAATTTTTTAGATGAGTCTGTACTCTGCAATGAAAACACTGCATCTTCATAGGCAAATTAATAATTTTTCAATATTTTTTAGAAGAAAGGGAAAGGGAATTTAGTGTTTATGCTTCAGAGGGTTAAATCTTGTCTTTTTAACAACTTCTTTCCCAGGCTAATGAGGTAACTGAGAAAGCTTTCTTATTTAACAAGGCGAGCAGAGAGAATACAGTTTATTCACAGCTCCAGCCTGAGGGGAGAATAATCTGACGGTGGGAGGGAGAGCAGGGTTTTAAGATGGACAAGGCTCTGAGATGAAGCCCCTGGGTTTAGTCTCTATCAAAACAGTGTGATCACTGCATGAGATCAGTCACATGACAAAGCGTTTACAATCAAAAGCATCATGAGACTCATCCCGCAGCACAAACCACAGGCCATTAGCTATAAAGTTTTTTATCTCCGGGTTGACATTTTGAGGATGTTAGCAGGGATCGACTGGAGAAATGTTAAATGTGCTTTAAGAGACGCCGCAGTTTGACTCTTTCTCAAGTGGGTCGTGCACAGATTTGCGTCGCGCTCCCTCTTCGCTTCCTATTGACCAAGTTGACTTGAGAACATTGTTCCTCAGACAGCTGGCGGCTTTTGTCTTTTTGGGATCCTGCACTCAATTGATTTGTGCATATCCATTAAGCCGTGATCTGATTCTCCTCGTTTCCAGCATGTTTAGAGGAACTGACTTAAAAGTTGCTTCTGATCCGGCGTGATTGGAGTGTTTATGCTGATTTAGCAAGTTTTTCATCCATTTCAATTTGTTTCACATGCATATGCCATGATTAATGGCTTCTAAAAATCCGTTTTGCCATACCTCTCAGGCTCATTCACTCCCAATCAGCTCCAGACGGCACAGAAAACAACTCCTGAGACTTCTAATTCGATAAAGGTAAATTCGATAAAGGTAATCCATCACTGTAAAAGAAGAGCGGGCTATTGCGTTTTGCAGAGTTGCATCAGGATGGCGGTATCAGGCTGTAAACGTTTACTTTCTGAAGGAAGTTGTGTTCGCTGTAAGATTGCCGTTTCATATCAGCGTGCATTCAGAAACACAGCAAGAGCCGAGACAAGACAGGAGCGTTTTCATTTTCTGCTGATTTCTGTTTTCCGCTTTCTCCTCTCTGAAATGAATCTTTCAAGTGGTAGCAAACTCTCTCTGCAGTAAAGTCATGACCCGCCTCCTGTCAATCACAGCCCAGTCCAGCTGCCCTGCAAGCCAAAGCAAGACACTGCAGGCAGCTACAGTCTGTAAAATGAAACGGAAATTAAAGCCTGATTTTACACAATATGGCTTTAATTTGCTGCCTTTGTCTTTATTGACAGTAACTTTTAATGTTTTTTTCAAAGTGTTTACTTTTAAAAGCAGCTAAAATAAAGGAAAAGCAGCACATATGATTCTATAAAAACCCTGAAAAATGACCTACAGTGATGTAAAACAGTCAGAGAAGACAGAAAATGAGCAAAATCTGCAGTAATGCTGGAGTGGTCCTTTTCAAAGCTGCACAAGGCAACATTTTTATGTAAAAATGCACCTGTCTTTTCAGCCGAAATCAGTTTGTAGAGCAGAGTAGAGCATGTACTTGTAGGTCTGCCCTATTTGACCAAATAAAATTCTGCTGTTGGTTATGTGCACAATCAAAACTAATCGAAGTCCAGGACTGTCTTGTAAACAGCAGCGAGGAGCGAGCGCTGCGTCCGGCCTCGCCAGTGTTGGACCTTTTTCCTCTCGTTTCATTGTTCGGACAACAAAAGCCAAAGTTCAGCCAAAAAAATGTGAAGCCATTAAGTTTTAACGGAGATGTTTTCAGCCACTGTGGCCTCCGTCAGACAGATATGACAAGTTTATATGGAGAAAAAAGAGGGAGGGGTACAAGGGGATCCAAGGAGAAAGATAGTGAGCAATCAAGCACATAATCAGCACCTAATCAGACACAAAGCATCAGAAGGACAGTAACTAATCAAACAAGAGACTTCAAACAAATGGAGCTGGATGTTTGTTAGACTGGCTGCTGTCTTTTCTAAAGTGCATCATCGCTAGAAACTTCAGTAGTTTCAAAGAAATGCCGCTAGAAAGCATTCATTGATTCAACTCCGTCATCCAATCCATTACTCCTCACAAATTCAGGAGGCGTGCAAAAAAAAAAAAGAAAAAAAATCTGTGAGATATGAAACGTGGGCAGGTTATGGTGATGCCAGGAGAGACCTTGTTTCAGTTTAAACAGAGTCAATGCAAATCCGCCTGTGGAGGGCTCGCATAAGTGCAGCTTTGCTTCTGCTCGAGTAACCCTCCTTTATCCGCTCCCTGATTTGCGGAGGGCCCGGCAGCACAACAAGCCTGATTCAGCACAAACGCGTCCTGCACGTTCTGTAGCGCGGCCTCAGAATTGGAGTTTGTGTCCTTCCCAATCAGGGAGGACGAGAGCGAGTCGATGGCAGATTGAGGAGGAAATGAGACCATATGGCCGACGTAAGAGGGAGAAAACAGTTAAAGTGCCCGAGCCGCCACCATCCTGCCGGCTGATTGTTTGGAGCATTTGCTCTCAGCACAAGTCCCTCATATTGTCTTCATCAGCATGATTGCTCTGAACAAGATGATTGGAACAGCATTATGCATAATGGAAGAACTTGCATAGGAAAGTGCGAGGAAGGAATCGGGAAGATGGTTCTCTATCCACCTCCCCCTTTCTCTCGCTCTCTCCCTCTCTCTCCCTCCCTCTCTCTCTCCCTCCCTCTCTCTCTCTCTCTCTCTGGCTGGACGAGGCCTGGCATGAGTCAGCTGCTGTCGTTCACTTCTGTGGCGCTCAGCTCTTCTGACGATGCGAAGGCGCTGAGCAGGCTGGCTTCCTCCGCATCGACTCTTCTGCTAAATGAAGAGACGGAGGCGCTCGGCCCCAAACCGATGAAGACTCTCCTTCGGTTTCCCGCTCATCGTGTTGGAGTGTTTTGTCACTTTCGCTCTGCGTGGCGATCCGTCTGCTCGCTCCTCTCCCGTTAGCAGAGCGCGTCACGGCCGGGCGCGTGCAGTGCAACTCAGACTACTAGTCACCCTTTTAAAAATATAATAATTAATGTAACTATTTTGATTACTACACCAAAGTAATGTAACTTATTACATTTAATTAACATTTTGATTAAACCAGGCAAAGCTGAGAAATGTTTAAACCAGGCAGTGCAAACCTCTTACTGATCAATGTCAGTCTTTTCAGTATAACATGAATTAAGATTACGTTTTGATACAACCATAGATTAGGATTATCTCAGTCTTATTTATGGTTTTATTGTCAGTTGTCAATTCTGCCTGTAATTCTGCAGCAGCATCTTGTCTGGTGCTGTTAGTTAGCTTGAAGGCTAAGGTTAGCTAGCCAGTTCATTTTCATTTAAATTGCAGTAAGCTACCTGACAGCCAAAGCATCTCCAGAACAAGAGGAGTGACCCTCTTTGTTAACAGGACGTGTGAAAACAGCCGCATGCGTTCTGTCTCTCAGTGTTGTTGAGGTCACTTTAAACCCACCGTCAGTCTGAGTGGATCCTGCCAAATCAATCCAGACTGAGCACAGACAGCTCCCTCTGCACAGCCTGCTGATAGCCAGGTTAGCCTTGACGGTGTTGTGTTGAATTGCGTTTCCTCAACAGCTTTACTGACCTGCACTGCCTGGAATTTTGCATAAACAAGACACGCCTGCACTGCTGAAATACGACAGGACACAGAATCAGTGTTATATCCTATGTCTTTACTTGTTACTGAAAGAATTTATGTGGTTTTAACTCCCTTGTCATTATCAACATTTTGATTAACAACTGTAAAGTAAGGATTACGGTTACATTTATTTTGTGATTTGATTGTGTAATGCTGTTACATGTAACCAGTTATGTTCCAGCCCTGTGCATAGCTGTCAGTGTGTGTGTGTGTGTGTGTGTGGTGTGAGGTTGGTGGGGTGCGTTTCAGGATCTGCGCCCACTCCATAAAATGAGCTGTGTAAATTTGTAAGGCGCTGGCGCGGTGCCCAGCGCTGCCCTGTCGGCCCAGACATCTTCACTAAACGTCGCAGCGAAAAGCTTCACTGTGCACGTTGCGTCGGCCGTGGCAGCGAACGCAACACAACAGATGGCGAGTGCATTAGATGCATTTCACGTTCCTCCTCCCGTTTTTTTTTCTTGTCTTAAATGGCAATTGGCGTCAACTCTGGCATATGCCGAGGACTTGAGCGAGAACCAAAATAGTTGGTACCGAGGTCCAAGACCACAGTGTGAGGCTAAATTACTTTAAATTTGTTGGCTCAGGTATGCTGAAAGTTACTCTGGCAAGCCAAAGGAGTTTTTCTGCTCTCATTTTCTCTCCCTCGCTCTCATCTCACATTTTTCTGTCTTTTGACTCTCGATAATCCAGAAGCAGCTGAGCTGCAAGAAGAGTGGCTCTTTGTTTGGTGCCTTTTCTGTCACTGTGGACTTGATTGTCTCAGCAGGCAACATGGCCTCACATACAACCATGTACACTCTCTCTCTCAACACACACACACACACACACACATGCACGCTCACCCCTGTGGATGGACATTCCTCTTGGCTGCTCTCCCAGACGGCGCTGCAGACTCTGTGTGGGCTGCGGCCATCACACAGAGCGCTTGGCCGTGTTTCTGAGAGACGGAGCGACATCATGACGGAGCGTGCAGCCTGACGAGTCTCCACGTTACCTTTCATTACCTTCTCCTCCGGAGAGATGAAACTCCTGGAGAAAGATGACGAGCGGGCGATGAGTTTCTGTTTGCTGCGGGCTTTCAGGCTCTTCTGAGTGTGAGGAAAACAACCAGGGATCGACTGACATGCATCTTTCAGGGCCGATACTGACTATTAGTCAATAGCTGACATTTTCTACAAGTAAATAATTAATTGATAGACAGAAAATGGAAAATTATCACTGATTAAAAGATAAATGACACAAAACTGAATTTATGTTTAATAAAATAACTTCTCAAAATGTTATTTGATTTAACATCATTACATTTCAACATAAACAAATTTCCCAGTGGACACTAAAGTGGAAGCAGGAGGGATTGGATCTATTTCAATTTTTTTTCTTTATCTGCCAGGATATCGTCCCAAACAGCTGGTGCTGATGATATGGAAAGGAATGAATATTGGAGATGATAATTAGTCTATCCCCAATTTGCACAGTTTAATTCCAGAAAAGTCCCAGTATTACTCGTAACTTTAACAGCAACACTTTATGTGCCGCACATTCATTCTGGCAATTATTTTATAGGTGTTTGTGTCCCTTGGTTGAAATAGCTGCAGAAGACTTAACAGTGCTGCCTCATGGTGTAGTGCAGGCTGCATGGGTCATGGTGCAGTATAATTATTATATGATTTCAAGGCTTGAAAGTAAAGTCACACACTTGTGACTCGGAGTCAGGGGCGTGTGACTGAACCTTTGAGTCTTGCAGACGTCACTATCAGCAGGTAGCGCACTAATTCACAATCCTTTCACAATATAATTATTTTACTTTGTCATACTGCACATTTTGTGAGAGAACAGCAACATGGTAGATGCTATTTCAGTGAAATTTCTTGCAATTTGTATAAGGAAGGGCATATTCTGTGTACTCTGGTACACTGGACTTACAAATAAAACACACAGACCTTCAGTCCGGCCCTGCTCGAGCCTCTGTGCTCCAGGACAATGAACTCTGGCTAAAATTTAAGCACATGATGGCAAATGCTGCAGAAGGAACAGCTTTGGAGCCACAGGGTCAGTGACAGGCGGCTGGCATCCAAATGGTTTCACATCTCCAAAACATATCAGTGTTTTATGGTGCAGCCTACACACAGTGTCAGTTTCATTGTCCGTCTGTCCCGTCACCAACTTCACCAGTTTTCTCACCAGTGACAGTCAATATGTCCCCACCTGTGTTTGAACTTTGGAGCCCTGCCTTCTTTGCTGTTGGATCAAATTGTCAGATTGATTCATTCAACTCCTTATTATCTGTTTAACATGTCATTAAGCTGCACCTAGTCTTAAAAAAAGGTACTGATAGAATCAGTGGGGGCTTTTATTGAAGCAGAGTAATTTTCTGTGTTCTGGGAAATGACATTTGTCAAGCGGGCGTCTTACGGCTGCTTTCAAACTGTTGGTGGCAGTCACAGTGGGAGTGAAGTCTCGCCAGCACAAACACAAGCACACAAAGCAGAAAGTGCAGTTGTAGGCGATCTTGCTCCAGTGAGCATTTATGCATGAAGTTACACATTAGCATCGGAGCAAATAGATCCTTCGCTTTTTCCTCTGGCTTGCAGTTCTGTGTTGTTGTTTAAAGGTTAATGTGGCATTTAAACCCTCAGATTTTTGCACTCAGCTCGGTATTGATGTGACGCGTGATACTATATGCTATACATCATGTTTGCTTTATCGCTGCCTGTCACGAGGCTTTTTAAAGCGTGCTCAAATGCAAACATCAATATTAATGATGCGGGGAGATTTCTTTAGATTAGCCTTGACAAATTCTAACATGTTTGGCTCTCATGTTGTTTTCAGAAAGCAGTCTTTTGCATCATGTCTTCAGTATAATCTCAAGGCTGAGCACTGAGCTCACAGGCACTAGTTTTTGTGGAACAAAAAAGGCTGCTGAATTATAGATGACAATATCTGCCCTGGATGTTTCTGTGTGCTCAACCCATCTGCAGAGGGCCTGTTAATGGGTGTAATTTGGTTTGGATGGAGCCATATTTAAACACCTACGCTTTCTGTCAGTTGAGACTGAACTGAGATTGGTACGCTTCAAGGAAATTGTCCTCTTCTTCACCTAGTGGCACTGCTGTATCATCTGAAACAAGCTAATGGGGAACAAATATATTCAGGAGTGAAGCCTGTGCCGCATCAAGAGCAGCTGTAGAAATTGTATCATTATTTTACTGCGAATTGAGTTTTGGTTATACAAACATTTCTCAGAGGCAGAGCAACCCTGGGGTCAGAAATAGTCTCATTGGTTGAGTTAAATCTCAGTGGGCGGAGCCAAAGAACCCCATTTTTTTCCAAGTGGCATTAGACTGAGGCCCAGTGAAAAAGATAAGAGGCAACGAGAGGTGGAGGCTAACATTTTGAAGCCAAGGCTCCAACACGAACAGAAAAAATACAATCAAGTCATGCCGAGTTAACTAGGCTGCTGACCTTCCCGCTTCAGGTTCACCGCACCAGCCTGTGGCTGTCAAGGGAAACTAGTTAACTAGCCTGCTGACCTTCCAAAATCATTATAAATAAAAAGGATTTGATTGCCATATATATTCTCTATTTATATTTTGGCCTGAGTTCCCTCTTCAGGTTGGTGCAGTCACATTAGAACTAAACCTGTGTGGAATTTTGTTGCGTTCCCATACACATCACCTGAAATCCCATGCAAACTGATATAATCAGTCGCATCTGGCGATGAAATCATTTTTTATCGATCCCATGTGTATGTAAAGGTCAGCGTTCACATTTGTTCAGCTATTTGTTGACCTGTGAATTTGCACATAAGAGCTAATAGCAGCACTTTTCTTTCACTGTCAAACTCACTGGAGGAGTCTTTGAGTCTGGCAGTGTCCCTACAGCTCAGCGCTCCCAGAATACAAATTTCAACAAACTGAAAGCAGCCTGGTTCACAGTCAGTTATTGGAAAGCAACACTATAGCTTTGTATAGCTCCTGCTGAACATTTCTTTTTTAAACTCAGTCTACTAGCATGGGTAGCTTACCTACTAGCCATGCTAATCAAATGCTAATCAAATGTTCTGCCTGCTCTACATATGATGTCACATCCTGATTAGGTGCGATGTGCAAGTAACATTTGTGGCTTAAATTCAGATCTGACTGCATTGTGCACCATTGTGCTCATTTGCACTTTGAAAACCTGGTTAACTCAATCAGTGAGGTTATTTTCTGCCTCCACAACAGCTCTGCCTCTGAGAAGTTTTTGCATAATTAAAACTCTTGTTATTGCAAACGGCATAATAAGTTCTCTCTCTCTCTCTCTCTCTCCTCTCCTCAGGTGTGTCCTCCTGCCTCTCCTGAGCGTGAAGCCTCCTCAGCAGTCTCTCTTCCTGCTGGTGGACTCCATCGATGAGGGCTGTCAGCTGGGCGAGGGGGAGCAGAGGTCGGCCCCCGGCTCCTCCCGGACCATCGCGGAGCTCCTGGCCAGTCATCATGAGTTCCTGCCTCCCTGGCTGCTGCTCATCTGCTCCGCGCGCCGGCAGAACAAGGCCATCACCAAACTGTTCACAGGTGAATGATCTGAGCGAGGGCGCTTAACATTTTGTTTTTGTCATCAAGGTCCCTTTCCAAAAAGAGCTCATTCCCAAAATGCTGCAAGGGGCTACATCTAGCATTTTTAAACATCTGTGTATCATTGTCACATTAATTGTAGACATAATTACCATAAATGACAGAATTTTTGCACTTGTCAGTAATGTTCATTGCTTATTTCCTCTCAATTCAAGTCATTTTGTGTCTTAATATGATAAATTTCACCCAAAGTGTGCTGTTACAAACAAAGCCTGCGGCGCGGTTCCCTTCCTGTCACGGCCGTTCCAATATTGTGAAGGCAAAACCATCACGACATGCCCAAAGAGATTAGGGTCAGCACTGCGGAGCTCCTAAAGTGTTGCCATGCCTCCTCCATTTGCTATGACACGCCGCTCTAGCGGCTATTATCTCCTCGTCAGGCCACCAGCCTACTCTCTTGTGATGAGCTGGCATAATATTAATCAAGAACCTGACTGTGTGGGACGAAGGCTCCTCCACAGGCTTCCTCTGTTGTGTGTAGACCCCCCCTTACCTTTCCAAAACCACTAGATGTGGGGGCTTCTCGTGTCCTCCTCTAACCTCTTTCACAGTTATGTAATATTCCAGTCTAAGCAGTTTGCTCTGTGCTGCTCTTCACTCAGGAAACACAGGAGCTCAGATCCTTTACTCAACAAACTACTCTACTAGTTTTTTCCACTTTCCGCTGCATAAATGAGCAGTCTGAAATTAACCTTTTCAGAATGAGAACCTGAAAAACAACAAAGAGACAAAGCAGATTTAGAGTCTGAATTTGAAATATGCTCACTTATGGATCTTTTTTTTTTGTCTTGGTGCTCATTTTCTTTTGGTGATCTCACACCTGCCATGTATCACCATATTGGAAAGTTTCAGCTGTTAGTTTAGATGTTTATAGTGCCTCCCAAGTGCATGCTGGGAGCATCATCTATACCATATTTACAAGCTTGTAGCACACAAATGCCCTCAAAGTTGTAATTATTACAAGTGTGAAATTCAGAAATATCTATACCTCCATTTCCGAGATGTGATGTTTCATGATGGCAAAAGTAGAGGAAAAAATAAAAAAATAAGAGAATAATTTGTAGTTAAAAAGAAAGAAAATTTACAGGCTATACCTGACTTGATTCTGTCACCAGAATTAGAAA
The DNA here is from genome assembly GCA_900302535.1 of Neoniphon sammara. Classification (NCBI taxonomy): domain Eukaryota; kingdom Metazoa; phylum Chordata; class Actinopteri; order Holocentriformes; family Holocentridae; genus Neoniphon; species Neoniphon sammara. The sequence continues at coordinate 4,034 of OMKZ01015707.1, read as the reverse complement.
GCAGCTTCTCAATATTTGCTCTTTGTAGTTGTAAAAACCGAAAAACAAAACCAAAACAAAACAAAACATTCCTCACACCATGTATATCTGATGCTTTCAGGTTGCTATGGTTACCCGATATTATCGACTAGAGCACCTTAACACCAGTAAGCCTGAAGCTCTTACTTCCCACGTCAGATTTACAAGCTCCCAACATGCACTTGAAGGCACCATCACATGCTGCTGCTTGATGTAGAGAAACAAAACAGCCAATCAGGATAGTCTGATACGGCTGTCTTATTTTGATGTGATTGGCTTACAGTCAGAAAAGAGGGTACGGTGCTCAGCAGGGACAAATTTTGAGAACAGGTGAAGACTAAAGACGGCATGTAGCCATGTTAGCGCCTCAGAAAGCTAGCGGGTGGCGGGAGAACCTGATGGAGTTACAGTATCTGCTGCAGAAGAGGTTCACCAGCATTTGGTGCTCGGTGGTTTTTAATTTCACAGCCTGGCATCATGCGCTCAGCAGACTGTGGTTGGCACAGAGCAGAGTCTGGTATGATACAAGTGTGATGGAAAAGCACCTAAAGCATGTTTGGCACTAACTTTCAAAAGTGTGTTAGCCAGACCTGCACAGAGTTCCGCTGCAAAACAAAAGCATGCTGATAAACTACTGGATGAGTGATACTGTACTATACTCAACAGGCCCAGTATGGACACAGCAGTACATGTGGAAACACTGTACAGTTTGCATAGAGTCTGAAAGCTGTCTGCTGCGGTTAGCACTTTCCCATAAGGATGTCATGAGGCTTTCAGCAAATCTACTGTATATTCACTTATTCTTATTTGGTTGTTAAATACTTTCACAGCTGACCGTATCATTATGGTGTATGATGTGGTGCAATGTTATGTTTTCATTTTAAACCCCGTCTGCACAGAAAATATTGTCTCAAATAAAAGGCCAAATGCAATTGTGGACCTTTAGTTCAACATTTGGGGGATAACAAACAGAATGATTTAATAGAGGGTTTTGGTCAAGTTAAATCTAATTTTGTGTATTTTTAACTGCTAGCTGGGCAACACTGACAAAATCAAATATCAATATTTTAGACTTCCATCGATAAGGTTAATTATATTTTGGGGATGAATACGGACAAGAATTTTTCATAAATTAGTAATGATCATTAGTAATCAGCAAAGTATAATCAGTAATTAGTAATGTGGATTTGATGAGCAGGTAAAAGCAAATATTGTTCATTTTACTGAGCCAAAACAAGCTAATAAGTTCAGAGAATTGTATCACTTGACTGTAACGCAGCCAGACCAGAAAAAGATAACATTTAAATTCATGTTATTACGATAACCAAATCCCAGATTATATCTAGTCTCATATCACGATATCACTATTATATATTTACTCATCCCTTGTAAAGAGACTTAGTTTTTATTGTCCAGTGGGTGTTATTTGAGTATTAAATGGGTGTAAGTCCATGATGCAGGTCTGTAGAAAGTTTTACCCCTCTGCTCAGGAATACAGTTGGAAATGCGGTTGATAATAGTCGGGTTCAATGTTGTGGATTAAATGTAATCTTAAGTGTAGGTGTTATTGCAGTGCAGACGACCTGATGCCACAAACCAACAGTGATCTGCAGGAGTCGGATTGATAACCTCAGTGACTCACCTGCTCCTTTCCTCTGACACCAAAGCCAGATTTCTGCATAGGTGCCTGACAGTAAACAGCTCAAGGGAGAGTTACAGCATATCAGATCCCGCTGATTGGTAAAAGAGCACAGAATGAGTCATCTTCACAGGCATTGTGTTTGTGCCTGGTGAGATGATGCACACAAACACAGCAATTTGCATACAACTGCATTTTGTGGTTTGTTCCATTTTACGTGCATGTGTTGTGATTTCCCCAAACCTAAGGCTGGTTTTACATGCTGCAACTGAAATGCAACTTCAGTTCCATGCAACTTCCATGCAACTTTGAGTTCCAGGTGAATCATCCATTAAGTTTTCATTAAGTTCGGCTTGCATCATCATTTGGAATGTTCCATATGGGTTTGTTGACATGGCAACAGTAAAAAGTTTCATTTGCAACATGCAACTGTTTGCATGAAAGTTGGATTGTGTGAAGACAGTCTTAGATTTTTGATTTGGCTGACACAGAAAGTTGACAGTGTGGAATACAGTGTTGTATGTGGGACAAATCTAAATCTAAATGGGCGATCCTTATCAGTAACTTACTTCCTGGTATCTTAGGATTTTCAGTGATTGCCTATTTTCTTTCCTCCCTCTTATGTTCTGAAGAGCCCGTCTCCTCTTTTTGTTTTTGATATCGTTTGAAGGAGCATTTCAATTGGGAACAATCTGATAAACAGCACTTATCTCCCATTTTACTTTTTTTTTTTTATATTGACTCTCATCTTCTTCCGCTTTGATACTGGCCGAGCCCTTCTCAAGGTCCTCTTCCAATTGCCCTGCAATTGATTTTTAAAATGAGTATCCCTTTAGCAGAGAAAAAAAACAAACTTTAAGTATTAGATTTGATGCCTTTAGCTTCAAGGAGTTGAGGGGAAACCTAACAGTTAAGGAGATATTATTGGGTTTATTTGGTATTTACAGTATATCTGCATTGATCACGGATTTTATTTTTTTTTTAGGTCTTGTCTTGCCATTTTTAGATTTAATATGGTGCAGGGTAACATAAGGTTAGCTCCCATTGAGTTTGTGTATTCAGACACTGCTGCAGACATCCAATAAGTTTTGGCATTTCTCTTTTGCTGATGCTTTTAGCATCGTCTTTGTTTTGTCTAGATTCAGTCTCCCGCTTTCAGTTCAACGTTGGAAATTCTTCTGCAAGACTGGCTTCTTTCTCTTGCACAAGCACACACACAAACACACACACACACAAACACACACACACACAAACACTCTCACTCACTCACCACGTCCCCCATTAGCTACAGGGACTTATTATGACAGCAGCGTGAATACTCCTTATTCATGCAGCACCGGACCTAAAATAGACCAAAGGCCTTCGGAGTATCAAATTGAGGCCAAGTGTCCACTAAAAATACCCTCCATATTGTTTACAAGTTAGGGATGGCATTGACCCACCAAAAGAGTCCACTTTCATGCTCTGTGCAAAGCCAACTCTTATTTTATAGGAGCGGCTTATTTTGTCTGGGGTGGAGGTTGTGTGGGTTTCCCAGTATACTCTGTTCTGTGGAGATGGGAACTTTGTGGTCCCATGAATATAGTGCCGATAAAGTTTGAGGAATGACTTTTCACCAGAAGGTCATTTTGCAGGAAAGTACTGGAGCAGAAGCCTGGGGTCACTGCTGCCAAGGTTTCTGACAGGACTTGGACTCTCTCACCAGCGGAGGAATTTCTATTGTCTTTGACTCAGGGGTGACACATGAGGAACACCCTCGTCGTCGGGTTAATTTTTTTTTTTTTTTAAAGGATAGATTTCTTTTCCGCAGGAGCGAAGCCGTGAATTCCTTTTTCCTTGCTCAACTGTTATTCCTTGCGTCTGTCTCGGAGTGGAATGTGCTCTGGGAACTTTTCAACACCTCTGAGACCGGGCAGGAAGAAGGAGGCATTCTGACGTTTCCAGCAGAATGCTCCGCTCGCATCCGCTCGGCTAATGCCCCGCAAACAAAGACCGTTCTGTTTGTGAGGAGGAGGACAAGAATTTCGCATAGCGTCCCCCGGGCAGACTCGCATTATATGATCACTCTATTTTTATTAAACCTCAGTCTCCCTCTACTATGTTGCACGCCAAATTTCAGTCTTGAGGTGTAGCGCTAATGACACAGTTTCATCTTGATAATTCTCCCTTCATGAGCTGGTAAATGGGACAGAAGTTGAGGATTTGTAGCAGTGCAGCTTTTTTTGTGACGAGTGACAGGAGACCTATGGTGAAAAGGTTGATTTTTTTTCTTTTCTCTGCCCATACCCCTCCACCCCCATGTGCTTTGCTACTGTAAGGCCATCATCGGGGAAGCGGAGTGGAAACACTTAGGCAGCGATTTTGGTTGGGAGCTGGG